>VWZW01004142.1:710442-721982 GCA_013397115.1 Edolisoma coerulescens
CTGCCCTTTGTACCGGCGGTCCTTTCCGTGCGGGGCCGGGGGTCCCCCGTTCGCCGTCGGCCGGGCTCTGTCCGCAGCGAGGGTGCGTCGCCCCGCTGGATCTCGGACCCTGCGGTGCCAGAGGCCCTGCCGGGGACCTCACCTCCGCCTGCGCCTCCTCCTCCTCCTCCTCTCGGAGGAGAAGGTCGTCAGACCCGAGCCAGCGTTGAGGTTCTATCGCGGGCATCTTTCGGAAAGGAAAGCCGGGGGAATGCAGGGCGTGGAGCGTGGGATCCCTGCCATCCGGCACCTGGGCGGGTGGGGCGCTACCCCCGCAGCAGATCGAGGGTTGCTGGGGCCCCTGGTCGCCCCGGGAATGCTGCCTCGCGTCCTCCCGTCTGCCCCGTCCCCTCTGATGCTCTTCCAGCTTGCGTGAACCATCTACCTACCGTCCACCAAGCTGGGGAGGATGAACAAGGGGTGGCCGCAGCATTCATCGGACGACAGAGTCATCTAAATTCCCGTTTCTGCTCCAGAAGTTATTGTAAGCGTTTTAAACCAACTAACTCTAAGAAGAGGCCGAGAAGGACCTGGTTCCAAGCACCTCTGGGAACCTCTGGTCTCCTCAGAAGAGCAGACCCTAGCTACACGGGCATGCAGGGGCAACTGAGCCAACACCCCCCACCTCGCAGAAGAGCGTCCAGTGGTTGTGCATGAAGCAGTGCAGGGAAGGACTTCTCTGCTATGACTGTTCCAAGCTGCCCTACATTTAAATATCCAGAGAGCCTCAATGAGGGTGGAAGACAGAGCGAACGCACGGTGATTCACCTCAGCACTCCTGACGAGCATGTCAGTGCGGATAGCAGGTAGTGGGGTGTCTTCCCAGCAGGTGGAGTCAGGAAGCAAACAAACTTGTTCAAAAGGTACCACCACCCGGCTGAGAACAGCTTTTTTCTTTCGTCTTTCTGAGTGAAGGATGCTGCTGCCATCAAATAAAAAAACTGGCTTTAAAGTCGCCTGGCTTACTTCTGAATGGAAAGTTAATTCACACTGAAGCGGTTCTCAGGTGTTTTACTTCCACCTGCCACTTTCTCTTACAGACTACAGCCAAATTTTACAGCTTGCGTTTCTCACAGAAACCTGCATGCAAAAGCAGCTGGCTGCCTTTCTGCAGCTCAGGTCATGCTGAGAAGGGTGGGAGGGACAGGAGCAAGGGAACTTACTGCTCAGAAGGAGGCGCTGGGCTTAGCATGCACCAAGGTTCAAGAAAAAGGAACTTTTTGCCACTTTTCCCAGCAGCTGATAAAAGAGTTCATCTAGATAATACCATCGAAGAAAATTTGTCCTCCTTGATATTGGGGATAGGGGGCAACCATAATAAGTGTTGAGAGACTCAAGGAATACTGATGTAAATTGTTATCTCTTTAGGATTTAAACATTCACTGTAGGTTTTATCCTTTACTGTTGTGGAGACAGCAAGGAGAAACAGTGGAAGCTGCTTTTATAAGCTCTCATAGTGCCACGATTGCTTCACTCTTCACAGCATTCTCCGATAGGAACAGTGAAGTTAGGGGAGGTTCTTGTTAGCTGCTCTAGGTCTGGCACCACAGAGCAGCATCCCTACGGACTCACTGCAGTCATGTCCCTCTCATGCTACAGCTGCCCCGAGGGGGGCTTGGGTGAGTCACAGTTCGAAGTGCTTCAGATGTTTGTGGAAGAGGAACTGCTGAGAAGCAAAACCTCGTGCTGAAGCCTAGGGAAAACAGGAGAATCCTCCTTCCCGACATTGCAGCAGGAAATCGAAAGAGGTAAAATAGAGAGCTAGTTTCTCCCAAGGTCCACCTATTTAGGATTTTTTTTGTGTGTTATCCAGCTAATACTGTTCATTCTATGATTGGAACACATCACATTTTCACTGACTGGTTTTATATTTATTTCAAAACAGATTGCATGTTGTTCTTGTTTTTTAGTGAATAGTATTCATCTGCTCAAGTATAAATCTGTCGTCCCATAACCTGGGAATAGCTTTCCTAAGGTTTGGGTATTTTTTTCATAAACTCCCATTTTGTTGACCATTACCTTGACACAGAAGCAGCACTTTCTCATTTGTTCTGCTATAAGCAATTCCACCGTGCCCCCTGAGACTGCAAGCATGAGTAGTTACTGTTTAGCATGTATGTGAAATACTGATTCCGCCCATAAATAACCACTGGAAAATATTATTAACTGTACCTCAATGGTTTATTTCTGCTTGTGCTCAGGAGTCATTACAACACTGAATTCTGCAGAAAAGAGGCTGAGCTAGTGTTCTATGTTAAGATATTATAGTTTTGCTTTGTACGTGAAAAGTGAAGAAAATCCAAACCTTCCAAAATTTCAGTTATTTCATTCTGTTATGAGGGAAAACATTTTTCCACATAGTATGGAAATTTGTGCATTTGTGTAATTTGTCTCATTTACACCATATTTTACTCTGTAAATATATTTTGTTTACCATTAATGGCTCTGGAAGTAAGGATGCCACTTGTGAAACAGGCACTGTCCTAATTTTCTTGGTCAGGTGAAGAATTTGAAAGAAAAATTCCCAACTGGAACTATAAGCTTTCCATTAATTGGGTAGAGATATTTCCACAGTCTTTTGCAGATACCTGTGTTGCAAGCTGTTTGGAGGCAAGATATTTCCAGTCATAATTTGTATATCTTTCCTGCTTGGCATGGTGTACCCATAGGAATTACCCAGAGCACAGTATTATCAAAGAAGAGTTTGTTCAGATTTAGTTTGTTTGAAGCCTGGGAAGTGTGAGCATTGAGCTGTCTACAGAAGACTGTGGAGGCACGCTGCATCCTTTGATAAAAAGATTGTAAATAATGCATTTGAGTGAGGGCTACATCCACAATTTGGATAAAAATCTGGAATGAGTGAAAGACAGCATTTAAACAAAAAGGGATAATACATTCACCCTAATCCAGTTCAGGGTCAAAAGAATGGGAATTTGCCATTAGCTTTAGCACAAGGTATATCAGTCCCTAAAAGTCTTCCATAGGAATATTTCATTCTTTTGCATAAAACTTGGTAATCATCACTCCTGGAAGTGACCTGATTGAAAATTCTGAGAATAGTTACAGTACTATCAGCAGCAATGCAGGCTTCCAAACCCCACTGCTGGAAGACACATCAGCTCTGTGAGAGGGAATTTCATGGAGTAGCTGTAGCTGCTGTTCAGACCATGCATCCCTAACGAGATAAATTTTCAGAAAAAGAGCTAACTCTGGACTTAGGGATTTGCAGAGTGACATACTCTGGTATGGTAACATACTTGTGAAGCTACTGCCAGTTGCAGAAGTCCATTCCAAACATGAAAGGCAACGTCGGGAGGAGTATAGAAAGGCTCTAGTGGCTGGAAGACATATGATCAGTTTAGACTAGGATTATTAGAGGAAGAGAACAGTGTTTTATTTCTGATCCCAGAAGCTATCAAGTTTTCCAAGAACTGTCTTTTTAAAAGAGTTCTTTCCAAAATTAATGATTGTGTTTAATTTTTTGTTAGTTTTGTTTGTAGAAACCTGAAAAATCAAGATTTATGTGTTTATCCAACATCAGATATCTCATTAAAATGATGTACAAATTGTTTTAATGTCACAATAGATTTATTTAATTCAGTTGCTTAATGTATAACAATCTCAGTAAGTTTCTTAATGTACAAAAAATGCATGGGTAATTGCATTTGTCTCCTTTCTTAAATTTCTGTTTTTAATTTATATGTTATTTAATCTATCCAAGTATTGATTCTTCAGTTCACATCTCAGGACATTCTAAGAGGATCTCCAAAACATTTTGAAGTGAAGGGAAAAAATCCCAACATATGCCTCTAAAAGATAATTTGTTGTGTTTTAGTGGTTTTTTGTTTTTTTTAAAGAACAATACATTCAGTCAGTAATTCAGAGATACAAAAGCAAAGAAATAGAAAATGAAAAATACAAGAAAATTACTTGTATTCAAGTTTTCAAAGAATAAACAAAAAAGAATAGAGACATTCCAGTTGCTAGTATTTATACCATGTTCAATTTTCTCTAGAAGAGAATATTTTAATTTAGCAATACAGGTTTTCATTAATACAGCACTCAGTAATTATCCATCTTGATAGTAGAAACACAGTGGGCTTTGCTTGCTCTGTGTGAGGAGGGAAAGGGAAAGCAAACAAGATAATGAAAATCTAGGGAATGTTTCCAAAGAGTGGGCATCTGATTCCCTCAGAATGAGCAAGTATTTTCCATCTTCACTTGGAACCCAATACCCCAGGCTTCATTAAGACAGTGTGTAGCTGTACATGATTCTAGAGAGAACCTCAGCCAAGCAACAAAAAGAAGAGCTCTTCAGGAGAATTAAAGGCACTGACAGCTGTAAGAAATGTCCTCTGTGGTGTTTGTACAGTATATAAATCACTAAATATTCTAGATTACACAAAATTTCCCTGGAAACTCTTTCAAGAGCTTGTGAAACATCTACAAACCACCAGCAGGCATATTTAATAAATCATACATACTTATAAGGTCCCATCAACGTAAGTTTTACCTTAATTAAAAAATGTAGTTTAATATGAGAAATTTCACATTATTTGGAGTTCCAGGTAATGTAAGAATCTATTAAAACTCAAGATTCATCTATATATTTTCATACAGATAGAATTTTCTATCTTTGCAAGAGTGGCCTGGGGCCTATGTATTATTAAAGCTTTACTTCCCCCCTCAGTACATGTTTTAAGTGAAACTAAAGCAGTGCTAAAAGGTCATATTGGTTTTGTGAAAAAAGGTGAATTTTAGTTCAAATCCTTACTCTGCTAGACAGAAATTATTATTTCTGATTAGCATGGTATTTTAAAAAGTCTCATGGCCTGAAAAATATAACTATAATAGACACAAAACTGATTAAACCACAGATCTTGACAGTAAATCATTCTCGTTACCATCATTTGTTTGTCGCTCAGTTTGACATGTCTAAAATTAGGTTCTGCCCCTACAAAGAAGTTGGTGTGTAGAAACCTCCTTGCGTTGGGTGTGAAAGTTCTCCCATAGCAACACAACGAGTGACTGACACAGAGTTCCTTGGGTGCAGAGATGTTTGCAGGGTGGAGGTGCCAATCGTAGTCTTTAGAGGGAGGCACTGCTGTCTCCCATCAATAGAATGCCTGTCAGAGCCTTGGTGAATGTACTGGAGCAGTGAGGGGCCTTACGCATACTTGGCCATAATGACATGTTGTACAGGGAAGCTAGGAGATGTTTCAGCTGCCTTTGTGGCTGATTATCAGTGTCACAAAAAGACATTAGAGAACAAATCTAATTGATTTTTCTCAGCTTTTTAAGTAAAGATGAAATTGGCAGAATTCATTCAAGTGGGTAACCACCTTACGCAATATTTAGAGACAGAGCAGCTGAAGAGGCAAAAGTTCAGATAGTTTTCTCCAGACACATCTGAATTCCTTTGCAGTCTTTTCTTCTCCTTGACTCTGAAGTCTGTAAGGAATCTGTGGAGTAGGGACTAATTTTCAGTATTTCATCCAGCATCATAATTACAACCCATGTGAGTCTAGAGGGTTTGATTAGCATGAGAAATCAGCTACTGCTTTTATAGTTAACCTTACTGTAAGGAATGGGGAGCATAATTATGAGTAGATTTCTAAATATACAGCACATATTAAAGAAAGTAGGATGAGAATGTTTGCATCTCAAAGGACTTAAATTTAGGTTCTGATGACAAAACAAGTAGGTGATTGCATGGAGTTGAGGACAAACACTAGCCTGAAAAAGGGAGCTAGCAGGAAAGCACTGCAGAGACAAAATGCATGCTTATCATGTTGGTTCATATAACAAATTCACCTTCTCACTTCCAGTGTTATTCTCCTCTCACTTCTCTTCACACATACACACAAGCACAAGCACGTATTTATTTCAGTATGGGTAGTAATTGAATATCTTTGACACTGTTTTTCCTGTAACAGCTGCCCATTTAAATCTCACCAACCAAACTTCTAATAGAAACTAAATGTAGTTATTGAGGGTCAGGTGCTCAGAGAGAGCTGCAAATCACAGAACACAAGTCTTGAGGGAAATGTCTGAGTGTAAAAAATGTTGCTTACCTTCGTCTGAACCTAATGATTCACTTTGTACAGCAGAGGCACAGATGGCTGTGCATCTGAGGTCTCCCTTAGCTGCATTTCCTTTCCTCCTGATACGTAAGTGAAATCACATGAAGAGCTCCTAGATCAGTCCTGTATTTCTGAACGAGCACTGTAAGGATGGTACTTCTTCAGTCATTTGAAACAGATACAGGGACAGGCATGAGAAGTGTCAGGCTCTAGAAGGTACAGATATTTACATGTAACAAGATGTCCCAGAGGAACCTCATTTCATCTGCCACTTTTTTTTCTATTTCTGTTCTTGATGTATTTTACGGCTTTGAGGTAAAAGCCTCTCCTTAGCTCTTCTTATCATCGTGAAGTCTTTGGAGGTAGTCATGTCTAAAATACTCCTCTGTGTTCTGTTTTTGAACACCCTGCTATTTCAAAGGGAAAAATAAATACTAGAAAGACAGGAGATGCAGGACTTGTTGCCTGCGTATGTCCAAACC
This sequence comes from Edolisoma coerulescens, assembly GCA_013397115.1. Classification (NCBI taxonomy): domain Eukaryota; kingdom Metazoa; phylum Chordata; class Aves; order Passeriformes; family Campephagidae; genus Edolisoma; species Edolisoma coerulescens. The sequence goes on from VWZW01004142.1 coordinate 717,047, forward strand.
AGTAATTTTAGTTATTGCTGAATATCAGAAAGCAAGAATATTAGAAGTTTTCAATCAGAAGACAGCCAATGTATTTCAGTCTTGGCCCACAACATCCTTTCTGTTTGTGTTTTGGGCCTTGTCTGTAGAAGAGATTTGGAAAAAGATTTAAAGGTTTCTTTCAAATGCCAGTAAGTGAAAAATCTGAAATTTGTACATAAATAACAAATGTCTCAGACAATAAATTGCAACTGGAAAATAAATCTTCTGTTGTAACTTCCTGTATTCTGTGGTTTTAGCATTTTTTAAGCTTTTTTAAACTGTTACTTTTTTCTGCCAGATCCTAAAAATAAAAATATGGCATAGTTTTCCATACTGTTATGTTCTGAGTTGTGCTTCACCTCACAGGAGTTTAACAAGGTTCTTATTTTCAAATTCTTCATAGGCTGATTTTTGTCACTTGCGATTTTACAGAATGTGAAAATAATTCAAATTCAGGCAGCAAATATACCCAGGACTCTCACCTCTCTCCACACTACTCAGGCATACACATGTACACAATTACATCTTTATTCCAGCAGGAATATTGATCCATTTGTTGTCCAGTGTAATCTCCCCCTTGAACTGTGAACACAAGTTAAATGTTAGCTAGATACTCAAAGAAGGCTGCAAATCACAGAAGAAAATTTGAGAGACTTGTGCTTAAAATTTCTGGTCCCAGTTTGAGCACGTGGTGTGAATTCAACAGTTATAATTTCCATACACTCTTTCTAAAGAGGGTGAATTCTAAGGACATCATTAGAGATGTGGTGGGACAAGTTCAATTGCGTGTTAATCTGATGCAAATCCTGATCTTTTGTGATGCTTGCATCATTTTTCTCAATGTAACATCACTGAACTCACTTTGCAAGATGAATTTTCCTAGTGATTAATGAATTTTATTGAGGCATGGAACCTGGCTCACCACATGTCTCTACAAGCATGAGTCCTTAGAAGTTGAGTTGGAAACTGAGGGTCAGTAACTTTTAATACATAAATGAAGTCTTTAACACTAATATTATTCCCATATTTATTAAACCATAATGAAAACTGAAACGTTTGTGGGTTTCATTCTTTCTAACAGTGATTCTATTTACTGCAAGGGCATTAGAAGGTGCGTGGTATGAGTCATATATTTCAGATGACACAATTCTTGTTAAAGATCTAGGATATTCATTTAAAGGTGTTTCCAGTCCCTTCCAAGGAAAGTCAGATAGGACATAATTCCCTTCTTCCCAGAGTAACTTCAGTCACACATCACAGTGTCATTTATATAATTTAATAACAACAAGCACATAGCATCCAGTGGGCTGAACTTGTTTCTGCAAGTCCATTTTACTTTCCAGTATAAAATGTTCATGAGATATTCTTTCAGCTGATGAAGATTTAATAAACCTTTTTCCTGTAAGGTGAAGGACTTTGCTCTTTTTGCTGCTGTTGCTATGTGTTTTGATTTTTTTTTTCAGGATGAGGTCGAGGATGCAAAAATATTTGAAAGAGAGGGCTACAGATTTTGTTTATTTGTATTTTTCTTTTTTGTAGCTATTATGAAGCTGCTAGAGACCTTTGTGCCCAGACAAAAGCCATTATATCAAGATGAATTTTCTTACTGTAGGATGTATTTGATTTAGACAATAAAGCAATCCAAATAGTGAAGGTTTGTTTAGTGGAACCATGTCTAAAGTGTCTTGGAAAGGATTCTTTCCTCTGAGTTCATAACGTTCAGGTCAGGAGACTATCTTTTGATTCAGCAACTATTACAAGAAGGATATAGCATCAGCCACATGAGGCAAAATGAAAAATGTCTAACTGGGATAGCTCAGTGAAAGATGACAGTGATGTTTTTATTGATATCACTGCTAGATAACCTCTGAAAAAACAGGACACTTACTTGGTGGCCTAAAACTGGGTCTGAGTACCCTACTGAATAGTTGCTCAAGAACATAACTCCTGCTGTTCTTTTATATCTGTAGAAAAGAGTAAAGAGAGGCAAGCAGAAATGCTGGGCAGAGTTTTACTATACTTTTTTGTATATTATGTTGTTTCTAGGAAACCGATGAAAAAATGGGTTGGGTTTTTTTTGTGAAGCAGAATATATCTTACCAACTTGTTGCTGAGTGTTCTGACTGCATACATGCTTTACTATCTAGTTATCTATGTAACTGAAAGAATAGTTGTAACAAAGAATTATACTGAAGCTGCTAATTTCAAAATTTGTGAGCAATATGAATAGTAGATGAGTAACCGGACAAAATACCACATTGAGAAAAAAGGCTGGGGAGAAATCTCCTCCAACTCCACTCTCTAGGCTGATGGAATTTAGTCATGTTGGCGGTATTCTTGCCTAGTAAAAAGTCCACTAGTGCTTGTTTTCTTTTCAGGATTTTGGTGTATATATTTGTGGGGAAAAAAACCCCACCAAACCAACTAACCAAGAAATACCAGCCCCAAAATACAAGAAAAACACAGTTCCCAGTGCCTCACCCCACCAACTTTAACAGCATTCGAAGATTTTCCAGACATTTTACAATACAATATTGCTTTAGAAGTGTCTATTTCAGAGTGAGTGAACATTCTTGAAGTTTGATATATAGTGCATGATAAAAAATCATTTAGTTGAATTAAATCATGGTTCTGTTTTCTTTTTCCTTAAAATGATAGGACTGGGGATTGTATCAGTGATGTTCCTTGTTGCTCAATACCAGATCCCCAAATGAGGTTGTGTATCCAGTCTCTCCAGTCCCAGTTCCCCTGAAGCACATGCCCAGTCTAACACTGAGTTCACTGGGAACAGAATATATTCATCAGTCACATTTTGTTGCTTCATAACTTTGAGATGAAATCAAAACACTTTTTCTGGTAATTTCTAAGAGGCAGGATAATGTGTGATGCTGCCTTGGCCCCATCATGCAGGAAAGTTCATCTGAGGTACCTATTGTGCTAAACACTCACGTCTAAACTCAGGTTTTAGATACACTGATTTCCTCAAGACTCATTTAGACCACGCAAATGACAAGACAATGCTCTCCATTATAAAAGCACAGTAAGTTATCTGGCAAAAAGGGTTAGAAATTGTCTCAGTTATCTGTATTTTCCTGCAAGATAGTTAAAGGCTGTTTCACACTGAGGAGAGTGAAGATGGTGGCTCCCTGCTTATCTTCTCATCTGCTTTGGCTCACCTTTCTGAAGGTCCTAACCTGGACATGTTAGAAGGGACATTGCATGAGTACTGCTACAGAACCCTAAAAGTCCCTTACTGATTCTACTTCCAGAATTTTTGTGGTAGATTTTAGTATGGTTTTAAAATAAAAGTTTTTTTCTTCCAATTTGGCACTCATTGATTGAAAACCCATCACATTTCTTTTTTTTTTTTCCCTAATACATCTCTATGATCTCTTTGTCATTGTATTTGAATTCTTTTTTAATTTAATTGTCTTTATGCACTTTTTTCTCCCCTAATCTCCTTTGGAGCTACTTGAGATAGATAGAAACAGTGTGCTAGCAATGAGCAAGAGAAGCTCTTGGGAAAGTTAAGAATTAAGTAAGAGAAGATTATTTTTTCATGGCTGAAGTATTTTTTTTTTTTCCTTCATGAAGATGATTTGCGATTCCTGACCCACAACTACCCTGTGTGTCCTGCTGTGGGTAGTTAGTGTGGAAACTACCAGGGAGAGCACAGCTAAATCAAGGAGAGCCCAAGAAATGCTTCTGTCAGCCTGTGTTTGCCTCTAGAGATCTCCCAACTCTTCTTACTTTTGAAAGCCCAAATGAATGCACTTGTCACCTCTGCCAGCTGCCTTCAGCGTGTGGTATCTCCCTCTCTGGCCATCCCATCATGCCCTGGCCCTCAAAATCAGCTGTGTAGCATTTGTGTTTTGTGGTTCACAAGTACAATCCTTTCTTGTTGCTACTTAGCGTTATTGTACCCTGTCAACTGACCTCAGTACGGCTCATGCAGAAAGATTTGTTATTACTATTTTGAGGACAAGTACTGGGTAATGCAGACAGTTTGTGCCATAGTAAAATCTGGTCCCTTTAGATGAGCATTTAATTGGTGTACGCCATGAACACATTTCCAAGCAAAGTGTATGCAAAACTGAGTGGTATTAAAATGTCCTTGCAGTACTAGTCAGCAGAAATATGGAATCCCCACAAACATTTGGTAGTGGTCTTGCTCCACTCGTTGTAGCATCTCAGAATGTGTCAGCTGGAAAAGCATCTCTGCCAGGTTTCTTTCTTCCTTGGTGCTGACGGCTGGCTGACTGTCCCAGCTTTTGCAAATGGAATTCAGGAGTTATTTTGTAGGGGCTTCTCATCCTGCTTCATATCGTTGTTTTATTTAGGTGTGACTTCCAAATGTTTTTGTCTAATTTGCATCAGTGAGAAGACAGATTCACTCCCTGAACCAGTACAGTATAGCATTTTCCTGTTAGCATGATCCAGGAGCAGAGTGAAGCAGAAGAGGGTGGCATATCATACCACCCATTTCAAAGTGAATTTAGACCTATTTTCACCCTCTGTGGGAGAAGAACACGGCTGCATTCAGAATGCCAGCAGGAACTCAGCAGGAGCTGCTGCTCTCAGGCACAAGATAGAGGCAATCAGGTGCTTCCTACAGGTGCTGTGAAGCTGCTTGGTTTGGATTGCTTCCTCTCACACCAGCAGGATGCTGTTGGTCCTGTCGTGAGAAAAGGAAGTGGGTGCTGGCTCACAGCCAGCAACCTGGCAGCAGCAAGCATCTCTTATGCACCTTGTCCCTGGGAGTGAAGGGTTTCTGCTCACTCTCACATTTTAAACACCAAGAGTAAAAGATTAAAATGGCCAGCCTGATTTAAACCAAACAGACTCTGAGGCATCCAGGCAACCAAAAAAACCCCAACCAAACACCCCTGAAAAAAAAAAAAAAAAAAAGGCAGAG
>VWZW01004142.1:721998-828179 GCA_013397115.1 Edolisoma coerulescens
AAAAAAAGACTAAATTATTAAATTTAAAGGGCAGTTAGCTAGGGGACCAACCTTCACAGGAAAAGCTTTTTGTGAAAAATCAGAGGAAAACAGGAACATGGATCATATATCTCAAACACACAGTCAGTAATGCTGTTGTACCCCAATTGATGTCTCATACCTAGAGCCCTGGGCTGGAGAGAGATTTGGTTAACTAATGATTGCGTGGGGAGTGAGAAAATGCTATTTATAAATATCCATCCTGTTTTAGTAGAAAATAATCAGAGATTTGGAGACATTAGGGTTTTTCATAGGGTACAACATGCTATGAACTAAATTAGTTCCCAAGTCACTAGAAAATGAGCATAACTCATATGATAAGTCTTTAAAATAATATAATACTATTTAAAAAATATATATATTGGATTTTTGAAGAATGACATTTGAAATTTGTTTCAGAACTAATTTTGTGGCTAGGAATATCCTAAATTTTTAAAATTTTTCATTAAAATATTAAGAGGCATGTGGCCATGGCCATTTTTGTTTCAGCGCAAATAAATCAAAAGATTTCCTGGTTTCCAATTTTGGTTGTTAGTTAACTATGTTTTAAAGAAGGGTTTTTTCTTGGTGAATGGATTTGGGTGGGCACTTTTAAATTTTGAATGACCCCTAAAATTTGTAATACTTGTTTTAACTTAGGGAAAATTTCATTACCAAAAAAAAAGTGAATTCAAACCTGTCTGCAACAAGAAGAAGAGGCTGGTAAGTAACTATTACTGTAAGGTTACTGTAGCAAGGAATTCTTACTTTTCCATGTTCATTTAGCTTTCAAATTTCAGACCCAGGTGGAAGCAATGAGGAATGTGGCTCTGGCTTTAAATAAGACAGATTCTTCTTTCTGAAGAACTGTATTCAACCATCAAGCAGCAGCTGGATAAAATAGAGACCAACAAGAAGCTGTGAAAGTGATCAGCTGCCAAACAAGCATGGCCTAAGAAGATGTGAGGAAATCTGTTCAGTCTGAAAAACAGCAAGAGAAGACCTAAGGGATCCTTTAAAAGGAAAGCAGGTTCTGATGACTTAGTTGCTGCAGGTAAGAAGTCAGATGTCATGGTATTAACTTTGAGTAACCAAGATTTAGGGATTCATATCAGGGAGGTTTTTCTGGTGGTAAGGAGCATGAAGGAGAAGAATAGATTATCTGTAATGTGTCATACCTTTCTCACAGGAAGATCTGAAGAGGAACCCACAGAGTCCAAAATAGTTTGTATTGCAGGACAGTCTGGTCTCCTATGACTGGGTAAATCCTTGCTGTGCCCCAGTTATCCAGGCAAAATAGTCATCTCCTTCCCACTCCTAAACGTCTCCTTCCCATTCCGTACCCTATTTTCCAGCCAAAGTAAAACAAGGTGTAGGCCACGAAGCCGATAAAAATTTCTTGCAGCAGATCCCTGGTTCAGCTGATATGGGGGTGCAATGGTGAACTTCCATCACAGATTGCAGCTACTTAGCAGCTGCCATCAGGGATTAGGCAGAGAGATAAGATGTCTGACTTCTCTCCAGATTCCTTTCAGTCCTATTTTTTGGTGATCTGCTGCAGAAAACAATCAGAGACAGGTTTTAGCTGACATCGAAACTGGTTGGTCATAATCACGCTCCTTCAAACGGAGAAAGAGTGGGAAACACATCCTAGGACAATATTGGTACCCCATAATGTAGCTGTGTGGAGGTGACAAGGCACTGTCAGTTGTAGAATTAGATACCTGGTACCACAGGTATGATTCTTACCCACCAGTCCAGAATGCCAAATATTATGTGAAGCTTTGACAGTCCTGGGGATGATGTGATAGGAGCAGAAGGAAGGTAACTCTGCAAACTTTCTCAAGTGCTTGCCTGAGTAAGGAGACACTTGGTAAAAAAAAATTCAGATTCTCCTGTTAGAACTCTGCCTCTTGAGTGAGAAGCGAATTCATTTTGACAGTTCAAATGGAGATGGGAAGATAGGCATTGAGCTGCTTGACCCTTTTTCTCTTGCTCCCTTTCTTGCCCTTGATAAACTCGTGCCTGCCCACCAGCTCTAGCGGGATGAATATATGAAGTATTTAGATACTTTAGCAATGGCATCATGCCCCTAGTGCCCTTGGAAATGTCTCCAAGGGCTTTCTCCTTCAGTGTCCTCCTTAGTTCAGGAGTTGTCTCCAAACATAGCAAATTCTTGGGAATCTAAATTGAAAAATCTGTGCCAAAGCAGTAAAATTCTGTCTTCAGAGCTGGTGTCACTATCTGCTCTTGGATACTTCTCCATAACCATGTCATAGGTAAAAAATAAGGCACTAAAGGAGCATTCAGAATAATATTCTCATTTCCCAGCTATCCTTTTAAAAACAGCTCTGAGTATTGTGCATCACATGTTAGATATAAGCAAAAAAATAATCTGCCGGCAGAATTTGCAAAAGCTGATGACTTTAAAGACTTTCAACACAGAGCTGCCACTGGTAAAAACTTGCTGTGACTCAGCTATGCTTCACATAAGAGCAGGTCATTTTGCTACTTACTGTTGATTACTGCATTTAAACCCCTCTGAGATCTTCCAAAGGTCTGTGAACTGTTAGGAAATGAATGTTACATTGCGGATCTATTAACAGAAAAAGTGATTTTCAAGGACTGGTTGATAACATTTAAAATACAATTAAAGATGCTCAGGCCCACATATATAATAAATGGCCCATATTTTTTGTTATTCTACTCTAAAGTACAACAGCATTCAAGTTCAAGGTAAAACCAGGTGAAAATATTTTATTCACTTAAGGCTTTAAAAGGTTTACCTACTTCTATATACAAAGCGGGAGAGTTTATCTGTGTTCAGTATTACACCAAAGAGTAAAGCAAGAATATTAAGTGAGTAAAGTCATAAAAAGGCTCCAGAAAAAAAGATTTGTTCCAAATCAGCTCATGCACATATATCTAAATATAAATATTATATAAAGGCTATTCCATACTATATATATTTAATAAATACATGTGAATACTTCCATACTAGACAGAATAATGTGGCTGGGTGCAAACTGGGCGGACAGGGACCAGGCCTGGGTGCCTTGGTGCCAGCAAGTTTAACACCAGTCAGTAGCTTGTCCTTGCAAGCAAGGAACATAACCAGCAGGTCTGGGAATAGGCTCATTGCTGCAAGGCACTTCCAAGGCCACCTTGGGAGTGCTCTGTCCAGATCTGTCTCTCACAAGGTGGGACTAACAAGAGACGGAATGACAAATTTGAGAGTCCAGCAGAAAACCTCTACAATGGTCTGGAGATGGAGCACTGAGGGAGCTGGTGTTGCTCAGCCTGGAGAAGAGAAGACCACAGAGGGACCTGGCATTTGTCTCCAGCTACCAAAAGGCATATTACAGAGAAGAAACCAGGATTTCCTCCAATTGGCACATCAAGAAGACAAGAGGCAACCATCACTAGCTACAAGAAGATAAATTCTCACACGTTTTAAGGAAGAATTTTTTCATGGTGGAAGTGAATAAATGCTGGAGCATTTTTCCCAAAGAGGCTGCAAAGATTCCAGCCTTGGAAGTCTCCAAAATTCAGTTAGTCAGGATCCTGCAAAACCATGTCCAAAGTTACACTTTAGAAAATTACACTTCCTGTGAACAATTCTATGATTCTGTTATATTCATCTTGTCTGTTTTTAAAGTTTTCTTATGATAGACACTCTACTATCCCCCCAGAAAATCTATTGCAGTGCTTCCCACAGGAGTGAAAAAAGTACTCAAAGCAACTGTACATTTTGAGTGGACTAAATCAGCTTCTTGAAATATTTGCAACCTTTAAATTGCAGTGCTATGGCAATGCCTACCAACCAGAGGGTGAGACTGAATATGCTGTATTTCTTCTAGCTGAGTTGAAGAAAATGGAAATACTTGAGCATTTAAATCACAGAATTCCATTATCTAAAGCAGGAGTTAGCAGCCTATTCCTTGCTAGAGGCTGGGTATGTATTTCAAATCCCTTTGTGAGTCCCTATATTAAAGCTTTACAAAATGAATGATTAAAATAGATATGGCTGCAGAATATATGAAATTATTTCATTCTTACAAGTAGTTCTCCATCTCCATTTTTGTAAGACAGTTTAGAATATACATGAAATACATTATTCCCGATTTATGATATTCTAGGAAGTTAATTGCCAAAAATCCATTGTTGTATTGCCCAAAGATTGTTGTATCTGGACATTTAGGATGAACCCCAAAAGCACATGTTTCTGAAAAAGACGCTGTAGAACCTTAAGGTTAAGCACTACAGGTTTGTTCTCATTTTTTTGATTTGCCACTGCATTAGATGGTATCCCAGCACCTAATTTTGTTGTTTCCCAGGAGTACTAACAAATCTTTCGTAAACTTCCAGCTAATTTTGAATTCATTGCCCATCCTCTTGCTCACTTTATTTTCGTTTTTGTCTTAAAAGTAATGCAGATCAACCTCTTTCTATATAAGAATGACTTTTGTTTATATCATTATATTTGGAAAATGTAGTTTATTCTTCTGCCCTCAGTAATAGGCACATACCACCAGCTCAGTGGTCTCCAGAGTCTCATATTCAGCATGTAAGTTGAAATGCCTTTTTAAACGACACAGAAACGTTGTTGAACAGAAAACAACATTGTAGAGAAAGTGAGTATATCAAGTGTGTATCTTCTATAAACACTAAGGTTTATGTTCATCAGATGTATGTATGTCATGTCTTTACATTTCCAAGTCTCATTTCTACTGCTAGTGACTGTGGCTGAAAGGTTTTTGTCTTCAGTCACTGAAAGGACATTGTTTATGCAGAGGACCAAGACTCATCTTTTCGAGGTCTCCAGTTGCATGCTTAAATTCAGTAGTATTGTTCTACCAAATAAAATACTTACATTAATAATGGTAGAAGCAAGTTGTCAGTTCCCAATAGAAATCAGATAGCTGATCGGTTTTTTTTTCCTAACAAACCCAGCTCTGACACTCCCAGGATTTAGAGTACTATCCTAGTCTATGGCTCAATCCACTCAAACATCCTGTGTGCCATGCAAGATTTTGAGGTTAAGCTCACCCTTCACAGGTGTATTTTTCTCTGTTCATACAGGGTAATCATGAAGTGCTGGCACAGCAATAGCAAGATGAGGAATTGACACCTCTAAAGTGAATCTTACCTTTGCCTCTTGTATTAACTACTAAAATATTTTTTCTAAGGCTGCTACATATATTGATTTTACATATCTTGGAATTGTTCTCACGAGCAAGAACACATTCAACCTAACTTTCAAAAGTGTACAAAGACTAAGTGAAAATAAATCTTACAGTCCTTGAAGTGGCAACAAAGCAGATATATCCTACAGTGAAAAATTCCCTTTCCAGGGTAGCATTTCTATACTCTAGAGAGAAACTGAAAAACAGATTTTGGTTTATAGACCGAATCCTTTCTGGTTAGTTTATACCCAGGACATGGTGTGACTGGAAAACTAGTCTGTGTTGGCCTCAGAGACTTTCTGGCCATTGGATTGTAACCTATTATGTTCCACAAAAGGGAGATAAGGTGCTTAATGAGAACACGGTGCACGTCTTCCCTCATGTCTCCTAAATTCTCTTCAGGGTATTTCTGTGAGTGCAGGTCTACAAGAGCTGCAGAGGCTCACATGTGGCTTTGCTGAAGGCTGATCTCCCTTTGCAGCAGAATCATGCTCTAGAGCTGCTCTGGGAAATGTGTGCAGTAGCATAGAGAGGCAGAGAATGGAACGCAGGAGAGGTGTGGAGGTAATGTTTCTGCAGGTTTTATATTTCAACCCTCAGCACAACCAAGCTGAGGATAAAACTGGGAATTACATTGATTATTTTTTGTGTTGCTGAATTTAATTCAACATGACTGGATCTCATTTCTCATAAGAGTTGCATGAGTCAGACTTGTCAGATTGAAATATATCTAAGTATATAAGGCATTTTTCCAAACAAATTGATTTGACAGTGATTGTCCACGTCACAGCATCACATACAGGACACCTATTCACGTGATTTTAAATGCCTGTTTCTAACAAGCATCCTAGAAAATTAGTGTAGTTTCTCTCACAACTCGTGAAAGGAATGTGGTGGGTTGACCCTATCTGGACACCACCTGCACACCGAAACTGTTCTATCACTCCCCTCCTCAGCTGGACAGGCGAGAGAAAACATAACGAAAGGCTTGTGGGTCAAGATAGGGGCAAGGAGAGATCACCCAGCAGTTATGGTCATGGGCAAAACAGACTTGACTTGGGGGAATTAGCTTAATTTATTACCAATCTAATCAGAGTAGTTTAATGAAAAGTAAAACCAAAAATTAAAAATGTCTTTCCCTACCCCTCTCCTGTCCCCAGGCTTTACTTTATTCCTGATTCTCTACCTCCTCCTCTTGGCAGTGCAGGGGGATGAGGAATGGAGGCTGGAGTCAACCCATGACAGTTTCTGCTGCTGCTTCCTCCTCTCAATCTTCCCGTACTCCAACATGGGTCCTTCCCATGGGCTCCGGTTCTTCAGAAACAGACTGCTCCAGCTCCAGTCCCTTCCACAGGGTCACAAGTCCTGCCAACAAATCTTCTCCAGCATGGAGTCCTGTCTCTACAGGTTCTCAGGTCCAGCCAGGAGCCTGCTCCAGCATGGGCTTCCCAGGGAATTACAACCTGCTTCAGGCATTCCTTTGCTCCACGGTGGGGTCCTCCACTGGCTGCAGGTGGATATCTGCTCCACCATGGGCCTCCACGGGCTGGGCTCTGGGGGGACTGCTGCTCCACCATGATCTTCACCACCAGCTGCAGGGGAATCTCTGTTCTGGTGCCCAGAGTACTTCCTCCTCCTTCTCTTTCTTCACTATAAATTTGTATACATTGAAGCTATGATCTGACCCATTTCAGACTTAATTTCCAAGGAAATAAGTTGCCCACAAGTACCTCCTGACAAGATCTTGATTAATGCTAAACAGGGCTCCCTCTGATTAACTGGGATGTAGGTAGTCAGTGTTCTTTGCATAGGGTTTGCTGCTCTGTGGAGCCCCTTTCACAACAGGCTCATTTAGGTTTATCATCTTTTTTTCAGAGCTGATTAAAGGCTTTGAGCTGTTTCTCACTTTGATGCTTACATTTTCTCTCTTCTCAGCTTCATGCACTGATTAACCTCTTAGAATCCTCAGCCTGAAAAGCAGACTAAAAGGCTTAACTAAAGATTTTTATTTATTTCAGCTTTGTGGGAATTCCATAAGGAAGAAAGAGTGCTTGAGCTGTAGCAGGATCCTGAAGGCAGCTGAAGAATTGCACAACATGGTTCAGAGTCACACTTTTACAAACTCTGCCTTCTCACTAAAATGCTTAGGTCTATCAATAGAGATGTAACTCCTCTGGCAGCAAAAGTCCCCTTCTCCTATCAAAAAGAATTCTCTTTGGTGCTTGATAGGAATTTGTACCTGATGTTAGGCAGTTGAATACTTACCTGGTGGTGATGTGCTATTGTCACCAGTAGCACAAGGCACATAGTCTGACCCACTGATGCTTGTGATACTAAAGGAGATATTCAGAGCTCATACCTTTGTGATCAGAGACCTTTTCACGGCCCTAGCTCTATCGAGGTACTTTCAGCCACCTTCAGTTTATTTATTATCATTTCATTTCACATGTCACCCTTCCTTTTCCCACAAGTACTTCTGAGCTTTTCTCCATGCTACTGTACTCTAATGAGCCCTCTGCCGTTACAGTTTCCATTCTGTCCTTCAAAACACTGTCATCAAACCCCTTTTATTACTTATTTTTTTATGTTCAGGACATGCTACTATCTCAAGAAAATAGAAAAAATGGTATAATCAAGAAAATACTAAGAAAAACATTCTCTATACAAATCTGTAAATGTCACCATATTTTCTTTATCTTTGGACATTTTAGCTCCAGCTGGTGTTCTGTCTTCATTATCTCCATTACAGGGTGCTCAGAGAGGCCAGGGCCTATCTTTGCTGTGCCAATAAGACATCCTGTGTATCTGAACCTTGAACTTAGGAAGTGTTTGACCCTCAGTCAACTTTGGCATTTATTATATCTTAGATATTCAGTCAGTAATTCAGTGTTTTGCAAGATCAGCAATGTATAACCAACAACAAATACTCTCTGGCCCTTAGCCTCTGTCCTTGACCTAGCAACCAAAAATTACTTTGAAGGGTAAGTATTTTGCATGGGATGAAGATGTGAAAACTGTTGGCGCCTGACCAGCCAGGTGGACAGCAAAGGATGCTTCCAGCTTTTTGAGGTCTTCTGTGCTGATGATGGGGAGCTGCACTTACAATCAGAGGACGTGAATTGTAACAGGAAAGAGTGAAGATGCCTGAGCATATTTTGTATAACTTCTCTGCTTAGTTTCCTAAGAGAAGGATATTTCAGTTTCTCGATTTGTTAGCCCATTTCTCCACCTTATGTAGTATTTAAAGAAATTAATTAATTTCAACCAAAATTGACAGTGGGTAGAATGTTCCAAAATGTTCAATTCTAAAGACTATGAGAGGTTCATCATACCTCTGAAGAAAATGATGCTTTAGTTCTGCCAAATATAAATCCCCAAGAGGAGCAGCAGACCATTTAGTTTTCACTCTAGCTTTGAACAAGTCCTAACCTTGTTGCCACTTACTCATCTCAGGAAGTGTGGAGCATTTGATGGAGCTGAAGGAACCCTGGGAGGGAGGACACAGAAAAGCTTCAGTGATATTGCGTGTGGGTGGAGATGCACAGGAGGTGCAGGACATGGAATCAGCAGGAGCTGGGATCTGTTGCTACCACTGCCTGTAGACAACTGGTGGTATATTTTGATAGATCAACCCTGGCACACTGATGGAGAAATGCTTTGAAGGAGAAATACTTTGAAGGAGAAATCCTTCAAAGGAGAAATACAGTAAGCATAATGCTGCCTTAAATTTCATTGTTATTACTGTTATTACATTGTTTTTGTCGGAATTACTCTAAGCATCCTTCTCTGTAGTTTTTTTAATTCCTTTAACACAAATACCTTTGAGAATGAGATCTGAGAGTCAATCAGCTAGTGGCACTGAATTCTGCCTGTCTGGATGCTAATGTAGAATCTAATCCTATTCAGCTATATGAGTTAAAGAAGTCTGTAAATATTCATGATATCAAGTATTCAAAGTTTTGTAATAAATATGTCACAAGATGTTCTCTCCTTGGCAGTTGGAAATGTATGGAGTAGGATACACTTTAAAAGGACTGGAAAGTCTTCCTGTCCAGCCGTATTTATTAAATACACAGAGCAGATTGGAAAGGGATTTGATAACTTGCAGAACAGTTTTTGCAATATCAGTTTATCTAATCTGTCACAGGTCTATATAACCCACACTTTCCTGCTGCAGAAATGATACATGAAGTAACTCAGTTTTTGCAACTGTTTTCAGAATTCATTAAAGTATATCTAAAAAAAAAGAGATAAAACCGTTAGTGGTTGAGAGCTCTGCTTTCATAAAACTCCACAAAACTCTGCCCTCTAATTACTTTTAAACCAGTAGTTTGTGAATTCTGCCCCAAAATTTAAATGTTGGATGAGGATGGGAATCTCACTTTGTTTATACTTTGGACTAAAGCTGACTTCACAGATTTCAGGTAAGTGAGATCGTGTAATCTTGTTCAGTGGGTTTATTCTCTTGGGATATATCTCTTGGGATATAGTAAGTATTGTTATGATATACTTTTACGAAAAGTATCACAATAGAATTATGTATGATGGCCTTTTTCTGTGAGATGTACAGTTTGGGAGTTCAACTCTGGGTAAATTTAATATATAAATTGCTACATTCTGTGGTCCCATGGGGCTTACTGTGTAAAAGACACATTCTGTTTTGGTTTTTTCTGTAAACCATATCTACTACATCTCCAGAAATGCTGGTTATCCTTCTCTCTCAAGCTGTCTTAATTTGATTAACATCATCCCTTCCACTTAGAATAATTTGTGCTTTCCTCAAAAAGTGTTTCTTCTATCAAATAATATGTGATTTTCTTTAAATGTAGAAAAAAACCTCCTTTTTCCAACTGTAATACCTAGTCTAATATAAAATACAGTTTTAAAAGGTTGCCTTAGAAGTGTTCTCTAAGAATTTTAATAATTGTTATTAATTTTCCCTTCAAAAGTAGATTTTCTGAAAGCCATTTTCACTACATGTTTATAAAACTTAAAATGACTGGACAATTAATGTTTTTATTTAGTACTTGTCCTTTTAAAAGTGAAGCATCTTGTAAACACAATAGCATGAGAAAAAAAGCCTTACCGACTGGTCCCCTCACTCCCACTCATATCTCTTACCATAAACACTGAGAATCTGGCTTATCATGCACATTACCAATCCATGCCTGTTGCCACTTATTCAATGTACTAATTCTAATGTGCTTTTCCAAGTAAGCAAACCAGTCTGCAGCTCCTAGTATGGATTTCCACTCACAGCACAGGCCAGGAAGCAGCTCACCACTTTGAGAAGGAACACTGGAATAATGACTCTTTTGCTTTTAGAACAACTTTGTAGGGTATTTGCTTTCAATTAACTTTGACATGTCTGGCAACATTACCTTGGCAGTTTTAAAATCTCAGATTAAAATACTAGTTGAATACCAATGCCACTCCTCAAATAAAGGCTTTTTTACTTCATTTAGAAAAAACCCCCCAAAATGTTCATGTTTATGTACATTTTATCTTCTGTTCATTTCATTTTGTTCGGAAACCCTGTGCCATGATAGCGTCATGCTGCTCATGTTATTGTGTGATCAGTTTGATGAAGGAAAAAAAGCAGGTGAGCCAAGAAAAAGGCATGTCTTTGAAATGTCTTTTTTCTTATGTTATGTTAATTTTAAATAAACATTTTCAGCTTCCATTTGTCACATGCTGTTATGGTGTGCCAATTCTCTCCTTTCTCTCTTGTGTGAGCATCCTGCTGCCGGCTGACCCTACTAACTCTGCAGGTTTGATGGCACTGACCTAAGGACCATGTGCAGGTTCTGTTTCTGCAGATCTGGTCACATTTTATCAATAGATTTTATCATTGAAAGCATGGAACTGTGTTGCAAGACACCACAATATTTACTTGCATTCTTCCATTTTTCCATATTCAACGATTTCCTTTTGGTTTTCAGGGTCAGATTATCAAACAGCTGTAAATCTGAACAGTCTCATCAAATACGATGGAAAAAAAGATTGATTTCTCAATCTTCTGTTTAAATTACAAAGAACACAATTTTTCAGGGCTACTGCCCTCTGCTTATTCTCTGGACAAACTTTAATGAATGAAGGGACACATCTTGCTCCCTAATGCCAACAGTGACATTGATCATAAAGGAGCAAATCTCAAATTAGAGAAATTAAAAAGAGTATCAGCTGTAAACTGGTGCAGACAGGGATTTGCTTCTTTTTCCTTAGCAGCTTTTTTTTGCTACCATGTCTTCAGATAACAATTACTGTGTTGGATATTCCTTACTGTGGTGAGGCACGGGAACAGGTTGCCCAGAAAAGTCGTGGATGCCCCATCCCTGGAAATGTTCAAGTCCAGGCTGGATGGGGCTTTGAACAACCTGCTCTGGTTGAAGTTGTCCCTGCTCACATCAGGGAGGTTGGAACTAGATGATTTTAAGGTCCCTTCCAACCCAAACCGTTCTACAATTCTATGATTCTCTGATATATTACCTGAAATATAGTATTATTCAGTATTATCTGAAAATTGACTGCGTGATATTTCTCTGCTGAGGTACAGTTGCATCTAGACTGCATTTTTCTTCCTGCCTGTTCTCTCTGCAGTTTTCTAAACTACTCGTTTAATGACATGCAAGTGCCTGAATATTTATTGTGGAGGAGGAAATATTTTATTTCAGGGGTCAGGGGATTTTATTATTTTGTTATGTTGATTCACTAGTTTATGTATGCATTAACTAAGAACAAATATTTTATTACCAGTTTGTTCCTCACATGTTGGTTTATTAATTTTTAATTGATTTTGTATCTCAGAAGTATTTGCTTTGTTTTAATATAAAAGGTAAAGTAGCGCAATTTTCTCATTATATCAATTTGGTCTGGTCTATCTTTGGAAAAATCAATAAAATGAGGTGAAAATAAAGGCTGTGACTCACTGGCTGATATACACAGGAAAATGGCACTTTGCAATGCATTTTTTTAAAACAACTCTGTAAAAATTCAATATGGTTCGGTTCAGATTTGATCTCTCAACATATCTAAAATCCTTGGTGATCACTTTGCCACAGGGAAATTCCATGTGAACCAGCGGCCCACAGTATTACTGGAGCGGGATGCCACGGTGTCTCTTTTTCAGCTTTAGACTGCATTTCCATGGAAGGAGCTTTCAGATGCTGCAAGCTGACACTAATACCCAAGAAATGAAAGCCTCTTTATGCTCTGGAAGCTCAGAATCTCCTCTGGCAGGTCTCTGTCCTGCTGCTGAGGGGAAGTTGGGCCTGGGGGGTGCAGGGTAGAGTGATGGTGTCCGCTTGCATCATCGATCCACCTACAGTGCTTTTGGAGCAATGTGTGCTCGTTTTAAAAGTCACAGACATTCTTGGGGTGGGTTTAACATGGATGAATTTGCTGCTTCTCTTTAGGTGGGGTGATGAGTAATTTGATTTTATCTTTTCCTCTAGTTGAAACAAAATGCGTATATTATGGCAAGGCTGTGGGATCCTTTCAAAATTGTTATTTTTCCTCACAGCTCATCTTGATCCTAAGAGGAGCATGTTGCTGCTAATAAAACACTGACATTTTATTTGCCAGCGTGTTTGCAGTCTTTAAAAAGACAGATTCATTGGCTCTTGGCCACTCTTTAGCGCAGCACTACTTGCCCTTCCATTGCTCTTTTGTATAGCATTGTTATTGTTATCTACCATGATTACTGCTGCTCAGACATGAGACTCACTAGATTATAGATCAGCTCTGTTAAGGGCTGTCTATTACAGACTAACGTAAGGTCTCTGACTTCAAATATTCTGCAGTAATTAGACGTTTTAACCAAAGTTTTTGTTTTACCTTTTAAAGAACATGAAGCTCCAAACATTAATGAACCATGGATATTTTAACTTCTGCTTTGATATCTTCAAAAATATCCTCCTTTCTGTTTCTTGATCTTCTTTTTGGCCTCAGAGTTACTCTCCTTTTCATTACTCCCTGTGGAGGGTGAATTATTTCTTCGCATGCCTGTCTTGTCTCACAGGCTCTCCCATTCATCAGGTATTCACAGTGGGTTTGTGTCTCTTCTCCTTCATCCAACAACTAGACTTCCTGTAATTTCTCAAATTTTGCTTTAACGAAGTTGATTGCCAATCAAGAATGCAAGGAGTATAGACTGTGATTAGACACATGGAGATCAGACCCACAAATACAAGTGTGCTTAGACTACACTTGTATAATCAAGATACTCTGTGAAACATCAAGTAGATCTTAGAGCAGCAGTGGCAATTTCTGTGAGAAACGTTATATGAGCTATTAAAAATGCTCCAAGACAGGGCCTGATACAACACAGCAGCTGCCCCATTCTGCTCCATCCTGCTCCTGTGATTTTTAAAAGAGATTGTTACAATTTAGGAAATAGAGCAAGAAACAAAAAATAGGTATAGCAAGATACCAACAAAGACTTTCTATATTGAATTAGATTCAGCATTAGATTACATTCTTTGACTCTGGTTGCATCTGTACCTGCTTTAATATCTGTAACAGAAGTTTTTTCTACTCAGAGCTCAGGTTGGGATGGATTTTCTTCACATTTTGCACTAGTCTTTCAAAAGCACTTTAAATCCTGAATTCAATAGCAAAGGACAAGGTGCCCACATATTTCCCTTCTTGAGCACTTTATTCTCAAGCTACAGACCAGCTTTCAAAAGGGACAGATATGCAGCTGCACATGTGCAATTACATATATTTATATAAATTTATTATGTGCACATATATCCTGTAAGTGCAGGCTACATTAAGAAATATAGCATTTACTGCTATATGATTCTGCTATTTATTCTAGCACATCTGGCATGTCCCACAGAAAAACTATGAATTTTTTAAAATGTCATTTAAAAAATGCTGATAACAGACTACTATGATTTGCAAAATTAAAAGAAATGGAGTGATATGGAAAATAAATGTAAGGTCACTGAAATTATCGGGGTAAGGCAAATTGCAGTAGCCCCTCCAAACTGCAATGCAATGGTGCTGTCAGCATCACAAGTGCCTCCCTTGGCAAGAAGACCTTGTGAACAACTCCTGCAGGAGGAAATGGATATGGCAGAAATTTAACCTCTAGTTCTGGCCCATGAGACAATAAACTAATTCAAATTGGCACAGGGAAATAAGTTGTTAAAATGTGGGAGGCCTGAACTTCTTATTTTTAAAGCAAGACAGTGCATTTTACACCCGTAGCTGCCTCAAGAATATCCCAATGGTAGATCCCTAAGTGTCAAGGGAAGGCATGGAAAATAAGAAAAAAGCAGGGAGTGGAAGGTTGTGCTTTCCTGTGCTGACTGAATTTTTTACAGCCATCTGTGTTGAAAGAAATAATTTAGAGATTAGGATTGGAACAGGAAAGTAATGAAAATACTAATAAATTCTGGAAACTACTGAACTGTATATTTCTGAGTGGTCTTTTTATTTCCTACCTATTTTCCTTCCTGTCTCAAGTTTCTATTCTGCAATAAGTCTGTATCCTAATTAAGAGAGGGAGGAACAGTTACACGTCTTTGAATCAAAGAGGATGTTTGTGCAATGCAGGGTAGGATGCTGTGATTTAGATTGGTTTCCTCTGCTGTAGTTTTATTTTAGCATGATGGAGCCTTGGTTCTGGTTTGAGTGCTCAGTGATAGACTGGGCTGGAAGGAGCTTACAAATAGCATTAGTCTTTTGTTAAATAACGGAGTATGTCATGCACGAACTCTTTTTACATGTTGAGGATTTTGATAGCTCAGCAGGTGTTCCAGTCTCGTACTTCTATGGCAGAGGAAAAAAATGCAAGTTAACTGCAGGTTCCCATTGTAATTGGAGTGTGTCTGTGAGTTACAGTTAGTCCATAAGGCAATCCTAAATAATTTTGTTTGAGAGAAGTATTTGAATGTTTATTGTCTTTTTTTTTTTATTCTAGTTTGTCATGCTCTTGTGTTTTCCTCTCTGTTACTTCCTGATTACACTCTTGTTAAAGTAAGTCATGAAGTCTAAGCTTTCATTTCAGTGAGTTATGGGAATGTATATACAGATTGCAGTCAATATGGAAATTCAATAAAAAAGCAATCACAGATAAGCATGTCTGCCTGCTTCTGCTTGCAAGCTGTAAATAGCTGATCAGAGACTTATTTGGTCTGGTGAGTCAGATGCTTTTCTTACAGTTAATCAGTTCAGATAACACTTTTTGTAGGATGAATCTCACTCCCCAAATGGAGTGAGAGAATTGTTCCATTTTGACAAGACCTCAAACCTCTGCTTACCATTTTATGCTGGTTTTGGCTGGGGTAGGGTTAACTTTCTTCACGGTGGCTGGCACAGGGCTGTGTTTTGGATTTGTGCTGGACTCAGCGGTGATAATACAGAGATGATTTTGTTATCCCTGAACAGAGTTTATACAGAGCCAAGGCCTTTTCTGCTTTTCATTCTGCCGTGCTGGCGAGGGGACTGGGGGTGAATGGAAAGCTGGGAGGAGGCAGAGCCAGGACAGGTGACCCCAACTGACCAAAGGGATATTCCAGACCATATGGCATCATGCTCAGTATACAAAGTGGGGGTAAGAAGGAGGAATTCGTGGGACATTTGGAGTGATGGGGTTTGTCATCACAAGTCACTGTTACTCGTGATGGGGCCCTGCTCTCCTGGGGATGGCTGAACACCTGCCGGCCCCTGGGAAGCTGTGACTGAATTCCTTGTTTTCCTTTGCTTGAGTGCATGGCTTTTGCTTTCCCTATTAAACTGGTCTTATCTCAACCTACATGTTTTATTTTGATTCTCCTCCCTATTCCATCAGGCTGGTTGGGGAGAGGAGGGTTGAGTGAGCTGCTGTGTAGTGCTTAATTTCCAGCTAGGCTTAAACCGTGACATATTTCCAGAGGTACTGTAGAAAACTTTATTGCAAGGGCTTAATTCAGCTTTAGCAGTTTCGCTGATCCCACCATCTGCATTGTAATCTATTTCATCTCTATCTGAATTAAAGAAGATCCTGAGCAAGATCATCATCTGTGCATGAGGTTACTAGCAAGGACAAACTCTTAAGACTTTTGGTGCCAGCTTCAGCATCTGAAAGCTGCATGTCTTCTTCTGAGCTGAAGGGTCTTTTCCAAGTGTCCCTCATGTTCTTCTCACTGTAGCATCTGTTGGCAGGAAGCTCTGTTTGGGATTTCCCATCCATGTATTTTAACACATGATATGTGTTAAACCCATGTTTATGCGTTATTTAATAAATTAAGGCACTAGTAAACATCTAGGAGCATGTAAGTGTGTTTCCATTCCAAATTATTTAAGAACTCTCTACATATTTTTATTACAATTTATCTAATATTGGTTTCATTCTCTTTTAGAGATCCATAACCTTCAAACACTGAATTTTTATTGATCATATTGCTAACAGCTCATTGTTTGCTTTATCTGAGTTAGGACCTTCATATCCCATGTACAGAATTTGATTGAAAATATGGAAGATAAATCTGAAAAAACCCCACTTACGTGTTCTATGACTTTAGACTAAGAAGTGAAACAAATCTGAAAAAACCCCACTTACGTGTTCTATGACTTTAGACTAAGAAGTGAAACTCAGTAATTTGTTGACCTTCTGTTCTATCCACTTGTAAGGCAAGAAGTTATATTTCTAAGTAAAGATTTAGTTATCAAGGATGAAGCTGATATTGAGCTGACTGGAAAACAATAAACATTTTTGTTTCTCCTTCATCTTACATTTTTATGGCTGGTTGCCTACAGCTCGAAGAAGTATTTTTTCCTTTTGGGCTTTATTAGATTTGGCAACCAAAGGCATTTTACAGATTTGTCATAAAAATTGCTGCCATTTATCAAAGAAGATGACAACCATCTCTTAATGATACTGATCAGGGTGTTAAGAGTCACTGACCACCAAATGATAATCAGGTTCTAGGAAACTACTGGGAAAATGCAAAAGCATGGCAGCTATTTTCCTGCACACAGAATGTCATGGACCAAAGCAACAAAAGTCCCTGCTCCATTTAAATGTATTCAAAGAAAATAAATGGCTTTTCTTTTCTCTTTTTTTTTTTTTTTTTAAATCACGTAATTTAACGAGTTGTTAGCTGTAAAACTGGCAGAAAAGTAAACAGAATAGTTTCACAAGTACCATGGTTGAAAGACTCCAGTCAACTTATTGTATCCTACACTTCAGAAATCATTCAAATCACAACAAGCATTGGATGCTCAATTTGGACCTTACACTGAAGCCTGCTGGCAGGAATTTATTGCAGCTGGCCCTTATACAGTTACTGACTGGAGGATTCTTTCCTTAGCTGTAACAAGTAGAGCCTTTTCAGCAGCATATAGATAAATATATAAAATACATTTCCTGGCTGGAACAGGATACAAGGTCACTTTTCAAATATTAATGACTAAATTCTGAACAGATATGCCAGTGTACAAACTAGGTATGTTTTGTGCACTCAATATAGAGAGCTCCAAGTGAAAAATTCATATTGCAGACACAAAGCTCATGTTTCTGTAACAACCCATTAATGAATAGTTTCATTAACTAATACATGAAGTTCATTCAGATGAAATGAATCATATTTTCTTGATACAGGCTACTAACAGACTTTCTAAGGGCTAATCTGCTTTTTTGATTCAAAGTCTCCATCATATGCAGCTATTTGCATCTCCTTATCTCTGTTCAGGTGAGAAGAACACTGAGCACCTCACATAGGGTTAATGAAGTCAAAGCCATAATTGAATTTCACATTTTTGACAAAATTTTGCGGGGGAAAAAGCCCACTTTTTGACTAGTTTTAATAATAAATTCTTGAGGAAGTGTCAGAGCTTTTAGGAATATATAAATTTCTTGACATTCTACCAGAACTAGTTTTTGCATCTGTTTATCGGTAACTTGGGGATGGCTTTCTACTCTATGGACAAACGATATCTTTCTGGGGAGGGGGACGGGGTGGAACCATAACAGAGCAAGCAAAAACCCCACACAACTAAAAAAAAATGAGATAATTAATAGGTTGTTGTTCTACATTACTGTAAAGAGTCTTTCTGTGTTCATGATCATTATCCACCTTCAAAATTTGTTTGTCCTCCAGACAAGGGTTTTACTACAAGAAATCTTTCAGAAAGGAGACTCCAAATGGCAGTGGGATGTCAGAGTTCAAATACCTCATGGTGTGGAAGGAATGAACTCTCACTTTATAGGTACCTTTAGGTGCTTATTTCTTCTTTTTACAAGGGTTTGTTTCATAGGTCACCATGCTCAAAGTTCCCTTTATCACCATCCTGATCCATTCTTTTTGAAAACACAAACTCATTTCTTGCTGGTTTAACCTTCACAATCTCCTTTATAAGTTTTTTTTACATAGTG
This sequence comes from Edolisoma coerulescens, assembly GCA_013397115.1. Lineage (NCBI taxonomy): Eukaryota > Metazoa > Chordata > Aves > Passeriformes > Campephagidae > Edolisoma > Edolisoma coerulescens. The sequence goes on from VWZW01004142.1 coordinate 740,569, forward strand.
CCTTGCTTTGCCACAGTAGGAAAAGTATGACTTCTGTGGCTGTGAGTGCTCAGAACCTGATAAAGGTGCAGCAGCATCTTTGCCAAGCTGCTCATGGTCACTGCACCCCGAAAGAGTTGCTCCAACAGCAGTCTTTTCCTTTAATTACTTCAAATGCCTGGAGGCTGGTATAATAGAATAGGCTTATAAAATACATCAATACAAAGAGCTTCTCAGGGGGTCTGAGTAGCAGGAGATGTGTACAGCCACATCACTCAGAAACCGTGGGATGAGAATAAAAAAGAGCTCTATGAAAACTGCCTGTGAAACAAGATGATGCACTGGCTTTCCTGAAACCCCTAAGAAATCTAAAATATGTCCTCAACAAAAGGAAAGACAAATCTAGACTTCACAGGGACCAGTGCACCATATGTATTTCTTTTATTACTTTCACAATGGGAACTGGGAAAGTATATTGTATTTTAAAATACTAATTTCCATAAAGTCATAGAAAGATTGTGGAAAAGAAAAGGATTTTTCCATAATGAAAGAAAATTGAAACTGAGATTCTCACACAGCTATAAATAGGAAAAAGTTAATAATGAGTGGGCACTGTTCAGAAATTTTTACCAAATTTCATTTATTCATAAATTCAGCCTAAAATACAGTGAAGATAAGAACCTTTGGAAATCTTTTGATTACTCCTATTTAAATTAGCAAAAGACAAGTAAAATATATTATGTATATGTGTATAGATATCAAATATTCAATTGTAGAGCATAGATTATTGACAGTATCTTATTCTTCAAAGGGATTTCTGAAAACAGCCACAATTTTTTTAGAATGGATGTGAGGATTTGCTTGTAAAGGAACCAACACAAAAGGAAGTCAGCCTTTCAAATGTTAATCTTTCTCGGTATCTTTAAGCACATTTCAAAGTGGAAAAAATATCCTCATACTTTGTGTTTTTACCTTCTTGCAAAAAAAAAAGGAGTCTGAAAAATTTTATTAGCCCTAGTTGAAAAAAAAAAGAAATTTCCCTATTAATTAATATTCACTGATGGCTATTAAAATTCATTTATATTCATCCAATAACAATTTTATTAATAAAATATCAAAACATGGAAGCTTGGTCATCTCTCATCCTCAGCCACCATCACAATTTCAGCAAGACTCAGTAGAGGTTGAAGCATGAGTTCACACAGAACTTGTCACAGGGTCCAGAGTGGAGAGAACTGTGATCCAAGTGCATATAGTTAAGCTCTACAACCAAAGTGCTGATAGTAGCATGGTCACTGCTTCAGGTGCTAAGACTGGAGCTTGGAAGGAAAGTGTCTGATTCACCAGATACTTAACTGGTGAGCTTCTTCCCTAAAAGTGAATTTCTAGTTAGAACAGTCAACTATCAATGTTTTAAGAACATTGTATAATTACCGGGTAAAATCAAATGTTCCAGGCATGCCAAAAGCATTTGCTCAGACAAGAAAGTGAGAGAAACTTAAAAGTGAGCTTCTTTTTTATTTCTTTACAATGTCATCTCATTGCATGGAGCAGGTTTTCCGAATCCAAGAGAAATTGTCAATATAGCTGCTACCAGGGGTTCCTGTATGAGGTAGTTATTGACTGTGTTTTCTTTCTGATCAATTGGTTGTAGAATTAAAGCTTGAATCTAGGAAAGATTGTTGTATACTGACACCAATATTGGCTCTGAGGAGAAAAGCTGTTCCTCAGTTGGTGTAAGAGGTCACTTTTCTCAAAATTGTTGCCATACAGATTTGAGAGCTACTGCTATCAAAAAGCCCAACTAACTCATACTTCTCATTTCTAGAAAGTGAATGAAGATCACTTTGTATTCAGGTATTTCATGTTCGTAGAGTGCAGTTTTACTAACAGGGTGGCCTTTCCAAATTATGATTGCACTCAGTGCATTTCATGGCTGGGGTTGTTTTTTGCAGACAAACACAAAAAACTAAAAGTAAAATTCATTGAAGGATCTAGATGAAATACAGAGTCCTGGAAATAACACTGTGGTTCCCTGCAAAATACACAGGACAAGACTGATGTCTCAGGATATGAGCAGAGCATCCATCCCCCATTGAATGGGATGATAATAAAAATTAAGCACCAAGACTTACACTGCTGCTGCCTCAGTTGTACAATATCTAGCCACTTTATGGATCATGAAGGTTCAATTATACTTCGTGTTGAGACAGTTCAGACCCAGCTTTTTCACCCTGCAGGGCAGTGTATTGGTCAGCAGGCTGTCCTGTAAGGGTACTCCTTCCCTTTCCACTGGGGTCACCAGAAGTGCAGAAAATGTAAGGTCCCCTGGGCCAGCATGAGAACATGCAAGAGGGGACTGGATTTTGGAAATTAACAATTAGGAAGTGAAGCAAGAGAGCTACATCAAAAAGAAAATATGTCAGACAGGTTCTTGTATAAACTGTTCCAAGAGGAAGGATCTCCATATTAAGGCAAATGACATGTAGCTACTCAGCCACATTATCTTGCAGCAAATATTACTTCAGGTTCAGAGGAGCCTGATATGACTGCTGTATGTGAGGTGCAGTCTGGCAACAGCTTCTGGATCTGATCTATCTGATCCCACAGGAAACTTAGAGGGTGGGGCATTAGCTGTGTTTAGGGGTAGGCTGCAAGGTGGTCTGACTGTGGATATTTTGGAGAGTAGGTCTAGGCACCAGAGAGCCTTAGTCAGGGAGGTATCCAAGGAGTTAATTTCCTAACTGCATGGTGTCTGTCTGGGATGACAATCTGTTTTTCATGTGCCTTAAAATCCCCTTCTACCTTGTTCCAGTGTTTTGGGTCTGACTGAGGCAAAGCTCACAGCCCTTATAGTGCTGTGCTTTGCATTGGTAGCTGGACGGGAGTTGATAACAGAGCAGTGTTTTGGCTACTGCCGAGCAGTGTGGTCCCCCTGACATTCCTTCCCCCACCAAAGGGGATGGGAGTGGGTGAGCTCCTGGGAGGGGACACAAGCATGGAAGCTGACCCAAATCAACCAAGGGGATATTCCATACCATATGATGTCAGCTCAGATATATAATCTAAGGAGGGGAGGAGGAACGTTACGTGTGCTGAAGCCCTGCTTCCCAGGAAGTGTCCGAACATCGCTGCTGATGGGAAGTAGAGACTGATTTCTTTTTTTCTCTTTAGCTCTTGCGCGCGCAGATCTCTGCTTGCTTCTTTCTTTTGCTGTAATAAAACTGCCTTATCTCACCCTGCTGGTTTTTCTTCCATCTTATTCTCTCCCCTGTCCCAGTGGGAAAGGGAGTGATAGAGCGACTGAGTGGGCACCTGGCACCCAGCCAGCATCAACCCATCCAGGCACTGGTGTGGAATATAAGCCCAAGACTTGTGTGTTTTAAGGTTTCAATATCATGTCATGCTAGTCAGGATTGACAAAATTCCTGCCACTATCATTTGGAAGGTTTTGCTTGATATTTCTGACTGCATTCCCAACTGTGAAGTTAGGAGACATAGCAAGGAATTCAGATGTACTCTTCAGCCACCAGAGACACACTCGAGTGAATTACTAATCTCCTTAGACACCTGGAATGCAGATAATGAATTTGTATGTACAGCCTGATCATCCACCAGAGCAAATCAAATCATTCCTCACCCTGCTGTGGCAGGAGGATTTTAAAGCTCCTATTCTGAAACTCCCCTCTTGCTATTGGCATGGCTAGACCCTCTGGCGCACTCACAGCTGTGCTGCCTTTTAAAAGCCTTTCCTTCCGAAAGTGAGAAATGACAAATTTAGCAACACTGGGCTAAGCTGATAAAACATACAGGCACACATGGCAGTCCAAAACCATTCTTCAAAGCGGCAGCTGACTTATGATTCATGATATAAAGCCCAGTGGGTTGGCTGCGTGAGATTTCTAATTGTTGTGGATTTGGTCAGGTCTCCCAGCTTTGGGCCAGCACTATGCCAGGCTGGGACACTCAGCTTTCAGTAAAAGGAGCACTTCAGCAACATCAACATGTACATTAGAGAAGAGATATCAAGTTTCTCCAGGGCTGGCAGGATCCTGCTCTCCTCTCACTTTGAGTGATAGCTGTTGTGATTGCCAGGAGCTTCCTCTGCCTCCAGCAGTAGCCTGCTTCTTTGCTGGGATTTGGGCCAGAGCACACCTGCAGCACGCCATGCTGTCCCCAGACATCGCCCTTGAGTCCTGCAGATGTTGTACTTTTGTGTTTATTGAGAAGCAAATTCTGCATATGGCTAAAGCCATCTCCAGCAAGCACACAGTACTAGAAAGGGATGTTCTAGGGGTCCCTTTTCCTGTGCATGGCTGTAAGTCTGGATGATGGAAGAGGCACTGGTAAAGAGCTGGCCAAAGAGGGGAAAAGTGCACACCGGGAAAGTGGTGAAAATCTCCCCAATGCACTAAGCTGCAGAGTCTCTTGTGTCTGGAGAAACCAATAAGCTCACGTCACCAAGAAACTGCTGGATCTGCACAAGGCCACGAGCACACATTAGTGTGAACAGACTTGTTGGCATCCACACGGGCAATGCCTGCTGTGTGCAAACAAAGACTGCAGGATGATGCACACATATCATAGAAAAAAGGATCCTCTGAAAGGCTTTCCAAAATCTGACCTCGAAGCCACTAGTGTGGCAGTTCAGCCCACCCCTCCTGAATATAGAGCTGGAGCTGTCTCCCAGCTCTTGCTCCAGCTGGGCAACAGCAACAAATGTATGATTGAATTAGATCTCCTCCACTCCCTCTCCTTGAAAAGGGAGTTTTCAACAGGGAGAATGAGTTGTCCAAACTTCCGTGTTTGCTCAGAAAATAGAATGATGAGGGCTGCTCACAGTTCTTACACCCTGCCTTATTGCTCCACTTTTTTATTGCAGAATATCATACTCGATCCCAACATTACCTTTTTAACTTTCCAGCAAATTTGGCATCCTCAAACTTTATTACTGCATCAGAAATGAAGAATCATGCAGTTGAGGTTGTGGACAGTCTCCTTTGCTTTGCAGAGATAAAACCTGTAGCTTTTTTTTTCACTATTTGTTTATACAATCTTTATGTTTCTTATTGCTGATGTGTTCTTTGGCAAGGTGAGAACATTTTGTAGGTTACAAGTCATGTATGAGAACAAGACAGGAAGAAATCAGTAGTATTGTGTTTTCCTTATATCTCAAAGAACTTAATTTCTGCTGAAACTCAGGCAAGACCCAGGGGTGAAATTGAATGAGACACGATTAATAAATAACCTTAATAACCATTTTACATTTACCTTTCAAGTAGCCATTAAAGCAGTTCACACAAACGTGCCTTTTAGTCTTCCCTTAAACTACCCAGCTTTCCTCTGCTCTGCTCCTAGCCCTGAGGTTTGAAAGGGTTTTTATAAACCTATGCAAGGAGGGAATGTGGTCAATTCTAGTGCTCTGTCTTTTTGCAGGTCCTTGTATTTGCCAAGTACAAACCAACAATTGGCAAAGGTGCAAAGACCATCCGTCTTCCACTCTGGATAAATCACTTGAAACTAAAGAGTGTTTCTTTGGTTTCCTTTTTTCAAAAGATCTCATGCTAGCTTTTCTTTTCAAGTGTGTTTTGAAGAGGAGGCCATCATTAGGGAATTCTGTATGAGTTTATTTTATGTTTGTTTATCAGATGTTTTCTGTAAGAAACTGCTAATTAATTGTTGATTGATAAAAATTAAATAGGCAGCCAGAATTCCCTGAAGCAGCAAGCAGCAGCTGAATCCAGTGCTTTGGGGAAGAAGCTTTTCCAGGGACTGTAGGTCCAATGAATACATTGACAGAGCAGGTCAATTGTCTCTACTCATGTGGGATTTTGTTCATTGCTCTAACATTGCCTGAACTCTGTGAAGGATACATGTGCCTCCCTATATATTGTTAACCCCTGATGCTTCTGTTCTTATCCACTCCAGCAGTTTGCTCCTGAATATGTCAGCATTTTGGTGAAAAATTTGATTTTTATGTGATTTATTTTGGTGGTATCATTTTGGTTATTTGGTCCCGTTGGCCAAATGGGGCTAATGGTAGCCAGTTAAAAATGGCTGATTGCTACACTGTGACAAGAGATCTTCCAAAGGTACAAAGTTCACCTATTAATAAAAGGGCTTGGTTTGGTTTGGGTTCCTTGGGTTTTTTTATTCTCTTTCCCTCTTCAGTAGAATAAAATTACATGAAGCCATTCCTTTAAGCAGGACTCCAGAGGGACAGAAACCTTTACAAGCACAGGTGTTACTTTAGTGCAGAAACCTCTGCCAAATAACATCATGGGCTCAGCCTCCTTCCTTTTGGCCTAATAGGAATTAAATCAGTGCCATGCCAAATTGTCTCAGGTTCATCAGCTGTCCTGAAAATAAATTCTCTTACTAAGTGTCCGTTTTCCATTTGCTGGAAGTGTTTTGATTTTTAGGATAACAATGGGAGGTCACAGGTTCAAGAAAAACATTCTGGAGCATTTCTTTTGCCTCATCTACTTTAAGATTTAAATTCGAAGAGGACCTAATCATGTGCTAAAACCATGTAGGTACTTTGTGAATAAAGATGTAATTATGTATATATTACATATGTAATTATGTTCTGATTGGATCAGGGCAAAAGTGTGTATCTGTTCACTTCCAGATTTTTAAATGAAAGTGGACAAATGAGGGAATGATCAGGCATGACACTTTTTTAGAGGTGTATGGGTGATTTTTTTCCAATATGGTAACCAGTCAAAAGAATAATTCCTGAAGATCTGACCTGAAAAAAAAACTTCTAAACTTTCACTCCTGAAATGGAAAGGTAAACTGTCTCCTACCTCCTTTTTTCTTTGACTTTCAAATTTAGGCAAATCACTTATCAAAATGTCATGCCAAGAGAGTAAAAGGAAAAATTTCAGTAAGTGTTAAGAAATGCTCCTCAATTGCATTGTAAAGTTATTTTTCTTGTTGACAAAAGATCAAAATACAGCATGAATTTATGAATAATTTTCATAAGCTGGTATATGCATTACTTTTGAAACAAAAGTAGTGAAGTAGAATTTTTACTTCCAGATCCAGCTTTATTTTAAACCTACTCAATATTTCTCATTACTAATCCTTTTTCAGTTATATAACTTCTCTAGAATTTAAGCATTTGAAATTAAATTCTCTTTTTCAACATCTACCACAGACTGAATATTTTAATTTAATTTCTGATGACATACTTTACCCATTTTTTAAGATGCAGGTCAATGTAAAATATACTATCCTGATTACCTAAAAAAAAATGTTGTCATTTTGCTTTAGGTTTGGGGTTTTTTGTTTATTTTGCTTGTTTTAGAGCCAAAAATAGAAACATAGAAAAGAACAAAATGGATATATATCTTTTCTTATCACTGCTCATGTATTTTTTACAGACTATTTATTTACTAAAGCTTGCCAGGTGTATTTCACTGAAAGTAAAATAAATAATAAATTAAGCAAGACTTTCAGTGGGGGAGCACATGGCCAGGCACACTTCATTTGGATGCAGAATTTACCGTTTGCATCCCGAAACGCATTTACCTGTCCATCTCAGCATCAAAGCTCAGCTGGTGCAAAGGAACCGCCCAATAAAAAGGGAGCAAGAGGCAGAGCTGGGAAGGGCTGGATTGAGGACGACTTTACAGTGTCTGAATTTTGCCTTTCCTTGGGAAAAAACCCAGAGTTTCCAAAGTTCATTTCTTTCTGGTAGAAGACTCCTACACAACTTGGTCTCAGAACATCTCTTTCCCTCTTTAGGGCTGCTCCTCAAGGAGGATGACAATGCATTACTGAAGGTTCGTTAGCAACAAACAAGCAACAGTGGATCAGAATATTTCTGCTGGGAAAGCTATTCATCAATGTGATGAAATTATGGGATTTTCTTCAGTTTGGTCCAATGAACAAGCAGAAGATGACATGCCCAGATTCCAGAGTCTGCAACTCGTTTGTGTTAAATAGCTACTGTGTTTTTGTTTGGTTGGGTTTTTTTGTTTCTAATATAGGAAGAAATTTTTTTTTCAAAACATTGAGAAGTTGTGGAGAAAAATACAGTTTTAGAAATTGCATTGTGCATGGTCTTTGTGGTCTTAAAGCTCAGGACTCCCTTGTGTGCTGCCTAGTGTAGATCTGGTTTGGGAATGAATCAGGAGCTTAATTTGTTTTAGACCACAGGCACTGAGCTGAGGATCAGGCAGGTACTAAAGGGAGAGGTGTCACCATATGCAGAGAACATTGCCCCAGAAACTGGGGCCTAGCTCTAACTTACCCACTGAGGCTTTGAGTAGTCCTGGAGAGATCAGGTAAGCCAAAGTTTTCAGAGGCAGTCTTTGGGTTTGTTTTCTTTTTACCCAGTTTCCAGCTGTCTGACTTGGGAGCTCTGGTTTATAAAAACATAGAGAAATAATAACTGCAGCTGGAGTCTCTGCAATTTGTCTTATTTTGAACACATATTTCTAAATAGCACAAAGATTTCTGGAAATTAAGACCCTACTTCTTCAAACAGGACATTCAAATTAATAAATATTTATCTTTATTCCTCTGTGCCTAAATTCCCCCTTTCATATCAGGAATAATACCATCTGTCCCTGCTCTCCCTGCCAACTCACACACAGAAGGAAAGGAATTATCCTTTTGGGAGAAGAGGGCTCAAATGACACCTGCAAAATGCAAAACATATGTTTTACATGCAAAGGAGTTCCTGGCCCTCCCAGTCTTATAAGATGGCGGTTGTTACCCAGGACAGAAATTTGGAGAAGGAAAGTACAGCTCTTCAGGCTGCAGGGGTGGCTCTCCTGGCAGGTGCTGGATATGATTGAGTCTGTTGAAAGTTGAGCAAATCTACTGACTTTGGCCTGGGTGCAGAGGAGGGGTTTTTTTCTAAGGCATCTAATTCTTGTTTAGTGTCACAGGTTGAGTTCTTGTAGGATACACTCTTTTAATCAAATCTTTGATTGTGAATGGTCTAAATGGAGCTGGCTGCAGTGGTTCAGGGAGAAGAGTTTTTAAGCCATGTCTGGAGAACTTTTGGTGCAGTGTCTCATTTCATCACCTCCTGCTATGAACCCGTGAGCTGCTGCAAGGACCACGTAACAAACAGAACAGGAGTCATTCTGCTGTCCTTACCAAAATTGTATGGCACTTCACTCTGAGGACCTAATTATTTTCAGAGTTAAAAAGAGGACTGAATAAGGCTCTAGAGAAGTACTTTCCATGTTTTAGAAGAGAATGATTGCATGACCATTTTGTTTAATGAGCATGCTTCATAAAAATGGGTTTGAAATGTTTTATCGACCTCACTGGAGGTGAAAATCACTGGTTAATTTACAGAACAGGTGTTTGGGTAACACCCATGTGATGAGTAGCTTTTGTCTTCAGAAAGCTGAAGCTAGTAAAGAGGATTAAAGTTTTACAGAATTTGCCTCCTTTGTGTTGTGATGTTGCTCTAATTTAGACTACTCATGTGTCAGGTTATATTTGATTTGTCTTCTCTCATCCTACACTTCTACTTTGCAAAATAGCCACCGATTCACTCTGTAAAGTTAATATCTAATGGCTTGTCTTACCCTCTGCTAATATACAGTAGTGTTCAAGTAGTGCTGAGAGCAAGGAAGGAAGGGACCACATCACTTCAGTCAACATGGACAGGGAAAATAAATTCTGTTGTTGCCAAGCATCAAATGAAGAGAAGCAAAAAATAGCTGAAAGCAGAACAGAGGAAAACATGTGCTCTTGTTTCATTAAAAGATCCAGTATCAGAAATATAAAAAATATACTTTTCTTCCTCTGAAGAAGGATGGTTGACTCTGCATATTAGGTGTATCTCCCTAAAGATTTTGCAAAGGCTCTTTGCAAAACCCAAATAAAACTGGTGCAGACTTAGGATAATTTTTAGATGTGTTACTAAAACTTGTATAATTTTTTTCTGGCCAAAGGACAACATCTTTGTCTTAACTCAGTCATAGAAAAAGATCAGTTTTGTGAGATCAGATTTACTTGGTAACAGAGTTTTATTTTTACATGAACTACATAATCCAGAAAGTATTCAAACATACCTTGGGTTTGCCATCCCTCAAATAGCTGCCTCTGTGATAAGGGGATCGTGATACTCTGGTACAATTAATAACTGGTGTTCACAAATTAGAGACATGCAGGTGTCTTTGCATGTCATATTCACACGCCTCTTATTTCATACTTTAGTCTTAATCCACAGCTACTCGTGTTGTCCATACGATTGTGTCCTTATTCTGTCATCTTTGACATGAAGTGAGAGCTTCCTTTGCCAAAGGGCCTTGAGTGCAGAAAAACCCTCACACTAAAGCCTTGTCATTGCACGCAATATGGGCAGTGTCATTTCAGTTTCTTGCTCTTTGTTCCCGAGATCTCTGGTGGGATCCTGGTGCCCTGCTCGCTCCACTTCACTGTGGCCTTTCTTGCACAGAGCTCCAGCAGCAGTGCTAGAGTGCATTCTTCAGGGATTACTTGTGCTATGGTGAGAACTCAGACCAGAGTATAAATAAGTGCAGATCTGCAGGATCTGCAGGACATGTGAGGCAGGAGGAGAGAGGGTGAGTGGGCAGCTGCCTTGTGTCTTCCAGGTGGAAGATATAAACAGATGAACAGCAGTAGAGGACTTTGACTGTAGCAGGTCTTTCTCCTATAGCAACTTTTTTTCCCAAGAAATAATTGAAGGGATGCAAGGTTAGAGCCATGCATCCTCAGGTTTGATCATTTTGGTCTAAGTAGTTAACTGGATGTGTTTAAAAGGTCATACAATTAGAGAGAGGGAAAAATCTCCAAAGGATTCGCAAGAGGCAGCAATTCCACTCACCTTTGCTTTTGTTGCCCACTGTAAATAAGCAATGTTGATGCAGACTTTTGGACCACATATCATGCTTGGATCATGTTCTGGACTGGGGCCATCTGTGGTTTCTGTTAGTAAAACACCTGTTTTATGCTGCAATTTTTTAGAAGTATAGCCTTCAACACTTGATATGGGTCCTTGTTTCATAGACCTACTTGGAGCACACTGTGTTTGGGATATTTAATATGCTATAGATTTTATCCTGATGTTTGGTGTTCTGTTTAAAATCAGCTCATGAACATCAAAGCATTTAATGAAAACATATTCAGATTTTCTGATTTTATACTTTGTGAAATTGTTTTTCATATGCTGCAGATGTACCGCATCTGCTCCCTGCAGTTTTACAGTGCAGAGAGCTGCTAATAAAACGTTATTGTTGACAGTTCAGTCACCACATAAAATTCTTACAGCTTTTAAACATTTAAAGATGTTTAATTGGTTTTTAATGAGTATTTTGGTGCTTAACTTTTAATAGGATTTTTTGAAATGTATTATCTTGTAAAGCAAACTGAAATAATGGGCTTTAATTGTGGATGCTTTGGATGCTAGAAGTTTCATCAATGCTGCTGTGCAGCTACTGGCTTATTCTTTTAGGGGTACTGCTAAGAAAGTTTTCTAGGAAGAAAAACCAAAACCTCTACAACAGCAAAATATAAAATATTGGCAGTAAAATATCTGATAAAAAACCCAAACCTGCAGTAGTACCAGAAGCAACAAACAAAGCTGGATCTAAAACTTAGATTGGCAAGACAGTGTTGTGTGCCCTTAACTATACTCAGGCAATCAAACCAGACAGCAGGATTTTGTCTTGTTAATACACCAAACCACTAAAGAAAAAGGCTGAAAATCCTGATTTGACTTTTGTAGTTGCCCACGTGATGTCAGCGCTTTAAAACTGCTCAGGTGCGGCACCAGCATCCTGCGGCTGGGCTGTCCTTCGTCCACCCAGCACATGTGGCACATGTGAGACCAGCCCAGCCCTGCCCTGAGCTAGTTGGCACCCCCGAGGGCAGCTGGGGGTCTGCAGCTGGGACAGCCAGCTGGGGCCAGCTTCCTCCCACTGGCTTTTGTCCCAGCCTGTCGCTTGGTTGTTCAGCTCATAATGCCACATTTTCTGGGTGTCTGTGTACCTTCCTGCTTCAGCCTGCACGTCTGTTTCAGGTAAGCCTTCTGAACAGCTGTCACTGGTTATCTGCTTTCTGCCCAGGTGGTTGTAAGCCGACAGATGTGGTGGAATCTTGCATCCAGCACTTTTCAGCCTGGTGGAATTCAGAACCATTATTTTTCTAGCAAAAGGTTTTTGTTTGTATCCTGGTTCCGGCCAGGACAGGGTTAATTTTAACCCTGTCCTGGCTGGAACCAGGACACTGACATGAATCACTGCACTCACATTCCGTATTTAATCTAAATAGACACCCTAAGTGGAATATTAGATAAATGTATCTTTGAAAAGAGACAGATGCTCTGAAAAGTAGATAAGGGACATGCTTAAAGGAGTTCAGAAATTGAAAGCAAATGTGTAAGATATCACAGAGTGAAATAACAAAACAGAAAGGAGCAAACTAGGTGTAAATCAGTGGGTGACTTTCATCAGAGTGGGAATTTTTTGGTAGGTATTTTTTTGTTGCCGATGCCTGAAAACATGACATAGGGCAACTTCTTTGTGCAGTGTAGAAATCTGAAAAACCTCACTTAGAAATGGAAATCAGGACTCTTTTTTTTTCAAGTATGTAAAAAAAACATTTGAAGTTTTGAAATTTTTTTACTTTCTATCCGAAATATTTAAAGGTATTCTTCTTGGACTCCCAAATAGCTTTGGTTGAAGAAAATTCAATAATTTTAATTTTATTATTTTCAAAACAAACACAGTATCTATACTTTTAAGTACATGAAAATTCTAAAGGTATCCACACCTTAACTGCAGAACATTTTATAGTGCTACTAAATCAGTAAATTTTGAAAGTTACTGGAAGAGGAGAAGATTAATCCAGTTGACTCTTATGTCAGCTGTGGCCTCGACAATAGAAGAAACCATAACACAAGGATTGCAGAACAAGTATGGTAGTGAAAAGTGGGAGCAAGGTAAAAGAATTGATCTTCGTTTATGCAATCTCTATTAAAAACTTCTAAGTGTGACTTTTTGTGTCACCTGGAGATCAGTCTTTCAATGACAATTCTCTATTTCTATTTGACTTTTAAATACACAATTAATTACATTTTATGTTAGTACTATCAGGTAACATAAATTCCATAATGCATTGGAAAATAAATTCCAAAATAAGTTACTTATTTCTAAGAAATCACCCCACATTTTGTTTTAAAGATGATTTGGACCTCCTTTCATTGCAGTTATTCACAGAGATGTATATTTATGCTGGGTTACCTTATGGCTAGGAGAAGAGATGGAGGCCCAGAAAGTAAAACTGAAATATATTGCTGTGGGTGGTTTTTAAAAGACATTGATTTTTATTCAGCATCTGTCACATTGGTTTGCAGCCAATATCCATCAGTGAGCTGTGTGATTAATGGGGTATTGAAGAAGCAATGAACAATTTCACAGTTGTTTAACTTGTTGCTTTACTTCTCCTTCTGCATTACTATTATCATCCTACAGCATCTGTTGTTAATATTAGGCATAATAAGTGTGCTGGATGTAGCACACATTGCCATCAATAGTACTAACAACAACATAATACATAATACATAATATTTCTGAAAAAATTAGGCAAAGCTTCTCTGCCTATAACTTTGCAAATTCTTCACTCTCTTGAGGCTGTCCCAGAGCCACGTGTGGCTCCTTAGGAGCCAAGGAAAGCCAGCAGCATCTCTTGTACAAACACTTCAGTTCCAGGTCTGTACCCTGCCCTCTGTCTCCAGCTGCAACCCAGCTGTTGTTGCCTGACAGGTTATCCAAAATCTGAGCACCTTTTCCCGGTGAAGGTCTTCCAGCACTCCTCAGCAGAAATTTGCTGCTTATTCATAGTATTACAGATTTCTTAATTAATTAAAAAAAAAAAGCAAAATCATGGTAGTTGATACACATAACATTGATATAACAGCAAATAATGATGCAATACTTATTTGAAGACTTGTTGATAACAGATCGTATCCCTACCAAGCATGAGAGAATGAATTTTGCATAGTGACTCCATGCATCATAAATGACAAAGCTATCCCAAATTGTCCTGCCTTGTTCTTCTCCATAATGCCTTCAGTTTCCCATTGTATGTCAGAGCAACAATCCAACAACAGCAACAATCTAATCAAATATTTCTGTCTTCAGTTGCTCCACCTGCTTTACACTGCAGATGAATCACACGGATGCGTCAGTGCAACTCAGTAGCTTCAAAAATGTCTGCAGGCCTTTGGAGTAGCTATGATTTTGTGGGATTTGGAGAATAATGCTTGAAAATGTTTTCAAAGTATATTCAGACCTTTTGAGATTCATAATAGCAAACAATCTGAGATGATAGAAAGGGTTTTTTGTTGAAAGATGGCCTGTGAACTATTAGAACATGCATCATTTTCTTTAATTTGAGGTGGAGTTAATAAATTCGCACTCTTTTATAACACTAAGCATCTGGACTCCAAAATATCCTAAAAAGTAGCAAATCTGCTTTACATGGCACAATGTCGTTTTTATAAGCAAATCAAATATAAGACCTTTGTGTCTGCAGTTAATGGGAATTTTCACAATCCTTCATCATATTTAGGATACATCTGAACACTATGAAGCTGGCAATCACTGGATTTTTGTCTCTTTTCTCAGAAAGCAAATAAAGGTTTGTTGTTTTGCGTGTGTGCATGTGTCCATGCTTTCCTGCAGTTCACCTACAAAAATAGATTCTAAAAATTTGATACCTAGAAAAGAATATATGTTTGTATGCTACCCATAAGACTGTGTCCAAAGCCACAGGAGAGCAATCTATTGAAGGGACTGACATTACTGCTAATTAAAATCTTCTCTTTAAATTTTTGGGACCTGGAAGTCTGCTCCACAGAAATTTCTGTAGAATAAAATTCCAGCGTTCCAGAAATTTGAAACTCCATAAAATCATGAAGGGCACAGGGAGGAAGTGAATAAGGGACTATTGATTTTCAGTCTTTCTCAGTAAAAGAACAGGGGGTATAAAAGGAAGCCAAAACAAGACCTATTCAAAACACATTTTGGAAAACTTGGGATGTGGATGGTCTGGCTGCAGAGTGTTGTGATGCTGAAAGTTTACGTGGGGTCACGGGAGACTGGACAAGTCTCGGAAAAACCAGCTCATTAAGAGTTACTGAAGATACAGAAGCCACAGTGGTCTGCTAAGCCCTGAGACCCGTGACTGTGCTTGGCACATCCAGCACGGCCGTGTGCTCTCCTGCGTCTGCGCTCCCCTTCAGTCGCTTGCTCTGGGACCCAGTTAGAGGGAGGATATTGAGCTGTACAGAGCTTCAGAATCATCTGCTGTGGCCTTTCATTCTTATCTTCCTTCTAGTAATTCTAGATTGTGGTGAAAAAAGACTGATATTGCAAAACTTCCAATAAGCTAAAATATGATATGGAGTCTTTCTCTTGTATAGAGAAATCTTACCTTTTATATAAATGTCTGTATGTATCATATATAGCCTAGGTTGTCTTTTATAGGCAAACGGCATCTATATAGTTGAATAATAATAATTTCTAAGAATGCTGTACGAACATAGAAGCACTTATTTTGTTAATTTTAAGAAGTTTCCATTAATTTTACTTAGATTAACATTGAAATGCAGAAGATTGTATGCTTATAACATTAGGTATGAAGTTAAAATCAGTATTTAATATAGTAATAAGGTAAGAAGAAATGGATCAAGATGATTCTGAAGAAATCAAAACTTCCAATTATTATATCAAGCCCTTTCATTACAACTAACTTAATTGTACAATGCATTTAAAATTTTATAAAACTGCACATATTCTCAGAATTATGTAATGTTGGTATGCTTTAAATAGGACTTATTATCAGGGTCCATTTTTTGTGAAACTCTGTTTTTGGAGATGTTAAAACTGCCTAAACATGAAACCAACCATTTGTGTCCATCTTGGAAGTGTTGGTTTTTTTTTCAGGGAATATGGGGCAAGAGTTTTCCAGGTTGTGATTCAGGGCAGGAGCCTGAATTGCTTCTTGTATCCTCCCCACCATCCAGTGGCTATAGAGTGAAATTAGTTTCCTAAAGCTCAGCACATGGACTAAGGTTTTCATGTGAATATGCCTTTATGCCATTTTATGAGTTACTTCACACCATGCTTATATATTTCACAGGCTAAATTGCCCTAGGTCTTACTAGTGTAAGTCTGTAAATTATTATAATCAGGATTATTGCTGAGAGGTCCATAAATCCTTCAGAGCAGACTTTCCAGCTGTGCTTGTTCAACGCCCATCACAATCAGGCCTGATTCTTGCCTTTAATTTTTGGGCACTGTAACAATACAGAAAGTAATGTTAATAGCCTTTGGCTGCTGCCTGCAGATGCTGAACCCAGGAGGCAAGGCTCTGCATGCAGGAAGTACTAAAATACCCCATTTTCCTAGGACAGCAGTGACAGATTGTTGAACTCATGTGTTCCCAGACCAGAAAGGCACAGAAAAATGCTGCACAAACAGGGGAGTGGAAATCAGAAACCAATGTGGCTGAAAGAATTCAGCCAGTTTCTGTTTTCCATTAAGTTGCAAAAAGTACCATCACTGGTGGGATCTGGGGAACTTTTGGCAGTTTTCTAGTATGATGCTGAGTGAAAAGATGTTCACACATTTCTACTATGCTTTTTGGAAAAGTCTTTAATGCTGAGTAAGAGCACTTACTGTTAAGGCTGCTGCAACAGCTGCTTGCAATCCCCTTTATTCAAATGTAACCAGCAGGTAAGAGAATAATCATTTATCAGCCCCTTTCTTTCTTTCTTTGCCAGGTATGAAAAAAACTGTTAATGATATGTACCATGACACTTCTGGTCAGATTAGCCAGAACAAGCTGCCTCTGTTTCAAACCAGGCAATTGGCAGCTTTCATTTCTGGATCAGCAGAGGAAGCTCACCAGCAAGGCTTAGAATGTCAGCTACACAACAGAGCCAAAACCCCCAAAAAGGTCTGAAAAGGGTTGCACATTTTTTAAGAGGGACTCAGCCATTCTTTTCTAAATAACAGGACTGAAAATGGCTCACTTTTTCTCCCTGTTGTTGTACATCAGTACCTCTTCAAGCACTTAGGATATCTCTTTACTCTTGCAGGATAGAAACATTTCTCCCCTTTCCATGGCTCTTAGCAGATCTGTGCTCTTCAGTACCTGCAGGCTGAGAGTAGCTTTACAAGCATCCACAGAAAGGCAGAAAACTTGCAAGATTTGCCAGCTCTGGGGCACCATACACAGTTCTGAGAGTGAACCCAAACTTCTGAATCACAGCTGTGGCAATGGCAGGTGAATTGCAAATCAGCTTCCAGCATCCTGGTTTTACTGTTGTGTTTAAGAAAGACAAACATTTGTCTCCAGCTTGAGACAGCTGTAGAAAACAACATTACTCATTTTCCAGTGGCTTATACAAACATTTTTCCATTTGCCACATTCATGGCAAATGAAATTTTCATCGTCTCCGACTGGCCATGTGTCTCCAACCAAAACCAAGTTAGAGCTTCTCTGAAAAACTCAGACAAAACTACCAAATTGTCAGAGTTTTAGAAGGACACTGTAGGTCCCTCTGCATTGACTTGTTTTGTTGTGAGAATTATGACTTTTTAAGACCAGTTTCAATTTCCCTTTCTTTCCTGGGCGGTGTGTTCCACACAGTAAGACAAGAGAAGAACATCCTGTCTAGGCAGCACAAAATCACATGAACCCTTTCTCTGGGAGCCTCCAGCCTGACATGCAGAGAATGATACCAGCACTGGCTGCTTCATGGAAGTTGAAAGACACTGGCTTGGCACTAGGTAGAAAATCCCTAATATCAGGTCACTCAAAGATATGCCTAATTACAGGTCACTCAAAGATATGACATCAATGATCTTAATGATACCTTGATGTTTTATCCCCTCCCAACTGCCAGAAAAACTGATCAGTGCTGGATGCCCTCTTTCTAATGAAACCTCAGTCTAGCTCCATATTCTTTCCTTCAAAGGAAACTGTTTAATTTCAAACTTTATTTTATTCCATAGCAGGAAGTCTTAGACAAAAAATGAGATTTAGGATCAATCAAATTATTTCCAAGTATAACTGAACCAAACAGTCATGGACTATTGTTAGATACTCAGGATTCTCCTACTCTTTGGTCAAATGACATTGAAAGGGGCAATGAAAAATTAAACAATACTTTGATCAACAAAAACTGAAGCACACCGTTTCAAAATGTTTTATGCTCTTCAGTTTTTCTTGTTGTATAAATTTTTGTCAAAAAATTTCTTTAAAATGTGCTCAAGCAACTTACGAAGTAAAACAGAATCTCTTTTTTTGTTCCTTTTTTTCCTAGAAGTTGTGATTCCAAAATCTTTGGTCTTCCAGGGCTTCATGGCTGATTGACATCCTTCAGCTGCTGAAACAAACAAAAAACACAGCTGCTTCATTTTGTGTGATGCATTTTAATAAAAGTATATTGTCTGAGGTTGTACACTGTCTGGAGATGTCAATAACCTTGTTGGTGGTTCATATAGATTGAGAGTCCAGCCATACCTTTTCTTGGTGATTGTATTTACTGGTCTGAACTCATTTACCAAATAGTCTAAGAGTAAATCAGTAGCAGATGATATAACTGCAGATCCAGAGTTGCACTGTCATGTTCATGCTATCGGATGTCTCTCTTCCTGCAAAGACAGAAGTGTGCTCCCCAGCTGGGGACTTTTATGGACCAGTAAAAAAACCTATATTTGATTACTGAAATGTACGCAACTAAACACCATTGGAATAAAAGCATTTTATTTCTTACAAACGAATCATTGTAGAGCCTGCATCACCAACTAGTAAACAGAATGAAATTTATCTTCAAACTCTATCCTTCTCTTTAACGTACAAATTCTGCCATCTCCTTTTTTTTTAAGGGGTGCTTATCTTCTATGGACAAAAGGACCTGGAAGATTTTCTGCTTTGAAGATATATCCCTTTTGTTTGCATGAATCCAAGAACATTTAGATCTTATCAAGGGTACATCAAGCGTTTACCATGTTCATGCATCAAAAAAAAGTAGTGATAGAGATGAACTTTTAAGAGCAAAGCCTGTAGCTTCATTTTTGTCTTTATATTTGAATGGACTTTCAAAAGGAAGAAAAATTACAAGCAAAGGCAATTTTTTCTCAAAAGGAAATTACTTGTCTTTAAAATGACTTTTCAATTCAACTGAAAATTGAATACATCTATCTAAAATAAAGGATTCCAATTAGGAATAAAAAAAATCCATTCAGCATTCTATGATTAATTTAAGTTTTGAAGAACAGTAAATAATGCTTTTTCCTCTCTGTTTAGAGAAAACCAAGCTTTAATCATCTCTTAATCCAATCCATGGTCTAAAGAGGCCATGTGAGAGCAATCCTATGACACCCTACAATATCTACCAAAGCAACATTATCCCATGTCCTATGCCAACTCACTGCCTTGTAAAGATTTTTATCTTTGATTCTTTTGCTTGAGAGGGTTACAGCCACTAATGTCCAAAACCTCTTCTTTCCCAAGAGAGACATCACATGAAATTGAGTCAAACATCTCAGAGTTTCTTTTTTTTTCTCTCATTTTCCTTTCTCATCCATCACTGCCTTTCAAAGTACTGTCAGTAGAATTTCAGTTAGTGATGGGTTATTCTGCTGGTTCAGGCAATCACTTTCAGTTTTATTATCTATTGATGTATATAAGGAAGCATTAAACAGCTGATCTCAGTTGACACATGAATACTGAATGGGCCAGGGTTCTTTTTGGCCTCTGTCTCTAATCCCTAATGTTGTTTGAGACCTCATGACCTTGACAGCAATGTGATTGTGAATAAATTCTGCCAACTTCCTCAAAATCTGAAGGAAAGGCAGTCCTGGAAAGCTTGTCTAGGTGCTAAAATTGCTTTCCCACTCCTGTCAGTATTCATAAGCTGTGTTTGCAAATAGAACTGATAGAATTAAAATTTTTGAATTTTTTGTTGGGCTACAGTTAAATTATAGGACTTACTTTTGCAGGATATTTCAGTGGCCAAAATTACTAATGTAAAGGTTCTTTTACTGCTTAGTAAACAAAACAGCTCACATTATACTTTTAGCTTAGGAACCCCTAATCCACTGGCTGGGCATACCTCCATTCATATTGTCCATAAACTACCACTGCTACTCACTGGAGCAGACCTAAAAGCTGAGTAAAATGACCTTTGGTGTGATATTGGTCAGAGAGTTATTCTATTCTTGTGTTTT
The DNA here is from genome assembly GCA_013397115.1 of Edolisoma coerulescens. Taxonomy (NCBI): domain Eukaryota; kingdom Metazoa; phylum Chordata; class Aves; order Passeriformes; family Campephagidae; genus Edolisoma; species Edolisoma coerulescens. The sequence continues at coordinate 760,788 of VWZW01004142.1, forward strand.
TGTCAGGATGTCTGTTTATATCATCTCTTTATTGTGTGTGGAGAAGAAATAATGCTATTGTTACTCTCAACTCCACTCTAATGTCTTTTCACGAAAGATTAATAAGGATTAATTTAATACACAGCTAAAGAAATTAATTGAATTACACTGTAAACTACAAAATCTAATGCCTATCTAAGTTTCAACTCTCCGGAGAACTGACACCACTGTGATTAATGCTATAATTTTTCTCATTTTCCATGTTGTTGGGCCCAGAACTTGTCCCTAATTATCACAGACATATAACATGGTGATAAGTGGAGACAATGCATGGTTGTCCGCTTGTTTCACACTTTCTGCTCTCAATTGAATCCATTTGTCTCCTCTGGAAAATCTAGATTCAAAGATCTAGTTCTGAAAATCTTGTTACTATTAAGAAGCTGCAGATGAATGGCATATCATGACATTCTTCTTGTATGCATAACTTTTACTAATGGACAAGTAAAATGCCATTGATGTTTTCATTTTTCTGATTGTCTTCACTTGCATCCTGGTTTCAAGGCTGCTACCTGGTCGTGATGTTTGGGCAGGCTACAGAAAAGAGTTATGTACAGTCACCCTGGCAGCCTACAAGCATTTCTAATTTCTTCATCCCACTTTTGCAGATTAGGGATATCCTGAGTTTCCCTGGACACTCTGAAGGAGGATTCCAGTGGAGACAGCTTATATATGATACTTTTGTTTGAGGAAGCAGCCTTGCCTTTCTGAGTCTTTTCTGATGCACCAGTCCTGCTCCTAGAGCAGTGACAATACTGCTGGAGCTGTCATTTCCTGAGCACCATACCTCCAAAACAGAGAAGGTGAGCATGCATACTAGTGGTTGCAGATTAACCTATAGTTACAAGTTCTTGAAAGGCTTAGATGTAGCTGTTGTGCTTACATGTATTTCTCTGACCTACAGTCCCAGCACTGCATTCATGGGAGCACCAAGGGGCCCCCAGCAGCCCCCAGGCATTCACTACAAAGGGAAAGAGAATGTCCACATGCTCCAGGACTCCCAAACAGCCATTACCTGGGATGGAGGTGGAGCCTCCAAGTCACCTCACTCTCCTCTGTGTCCTGTTTTGGCATGTCACAGTTCCTTTTTGCACAATGTCTGAGCTTCCTGAAGGTAAAACCACAGCCTGTTTCTCTTCCTCATAGAGGCAAGGAAGTTAAACAGGTCCATTTTCAGTGAAACACAGCTGTTAGCAAGGGAATTTGGTACTTCAGCTGAAGCAGTTCTTGCACCTTTTCTACTGTCCTTTAACAAATGGGAGTACTTATGCTGGTGATCAGTCATAACCTCTGCTGGTTTTGCACAAAGATCTTCATCTATGAGGTCAACTAAAGTGATAGTTTTAAACAAGAAACTCCTTTTAAATATGCACTGAATTCTCAGCAGGAATTACAGCTTATTATGAAAAGTTAATGTCTCTTTGAATAGGGAGCTGGATTTGTGTCAGATTACTTCTTGCAGAATTTCAGACTGCCAAATACCTGCTACACAGAGATGGGTTTCCCTCGAATGCAATATGAGTTTATTTAGAAAAAAAAATCATTAGCAAAAGCATTTATTAATATAAACCAGAAAAACTTAAAGATGTGTTGTATATGTTCCAAGCCAGTAAACTCAATAGCTGCCCATTAGGCTTAAGCGTAGCCAAGATAATACAGAAGAATGCAGTTGCATCTCCATCTGTCTCGCGTGCCTTAGGATTCCACAAAATCTAACTTGGAACATGTTTTTGGCATGTAGTACTGAGATGAGAATAAAAGTACTCCTAGTAATTGCTCAATGTTTGTACCTCCAGCCTCTGCCCTAACACTGTTGTCGTGGCTGTAACCAGACACAATACCAGCACATCCTATAGGGACACTAGTCTGGCAAGAATTACACAGGCTTCATAAACAGTTCAGTGCAGCAGTAAAAAATATGTTACATTGCATTTGGCATGAAAGAGTGTCATGGCTTAACCCAAGCTGGCAACTGAGCACCAGACATCTCCATCAACCTTCCCCCAGGGTGTATGGGGGAAAGAAAATTGGAAAGGAAAAAGTAAGAAAATTCTTGGGTTGGGAAGAGTATAATACTGCTACTACTACTACTTCTAATAATAATATAATAACAATAACAACAATAACAATAACAACAATAAAAACAATAACAATAACAGTAATTAAAAGGAAAATAGCAGAGATAAATAAAACTCAAGAAAGACAAGTGATGAAAATTAAAATTATTGTTCACCACCAACTGACTGATGCCCAGCCAGTGCCTGAGCAGTGAAATCCTGAACAACCTTCCCCCTAGCTTTATATACTGATCATGATGTCACATGGGCTGGAATATCCCTGTGGTCAGTTGGAGTCAGCTGTCCTGGCTGTGTCCCCTCCCAGCTCCTTGTGTACCCCCAGCCCCCTGTCTGGAAGAAGAAGAAAAGGAGAAGCAGAAAAGGCTTTGACTCTGTTAAGCACTGGTCAGCAATAACAAAATCTTCCCTGAATTACAAACCCTGTGTTCAGCAGAAATCCAGAACACAGCCCCAAAACAGCTACCTTGAAGAAAATTACCTCTACCATAGGCAAAAAGAGTGCAAAAAGTTGCCCAACAGGCTTAATCTGTTCAGCTACATCCAACAGAGTTCTTGAAGTCTTGTATTTTTAAAATCCAAAACGGAACTTCTTATGTGGCTTGTAAGCAGCTTTTATTTAGTCATTGAACCTAATTTCATCTTCCATCAAAAATTACTGGCTTGAGGAAAAAGCTATTGTCCAGATTTTCCCACCCTAACTCAGGCTGAGTACTGGTTTATCCCACTGTTTTCCTCATTTGTCTTTACTGACCTGCCCAAGAAACAAGTGAATGAGCCCACAGCACGGCTGTACAAGCAGTCAGGGCAAGACTCAAACTCAGGGATACAACATCTTGGTAATCTTAAACGTGGTCTCGCCTCCTCCTTCCCCAGCACAAATAGATTATTAATAAATCAATTGTAAAACATAAACCCTGTTCTTTTTCATGCTTGTTTGCCTGTTCTGTTTGTTACACATAAAGCCCATGGCTCCTACTTAGCTATACTCATGCAGTGAAGATCGATAATGACATCAATTGCCAAAGGACATTCATCCATCCAGAATGAACAAATATTTGAATTTTTTTTTGCAAGCACTGTGAGAAGCATTTCTCTTCTAAATTTTCTGTACTACCCTCTAAAAATGGAGATGAATTCTGTGCAAAGATAATGACAAAATAAGTTGAAAAATGCTGTTACAACAATGTCTTACATTATCTAGTGACTCTTGCTCCTTAACTTGGCTCACAGTGCTGTGTGTTTGCAGAATATCAAAAAGAGAAGTTTTCAGACACTATCCTTCTAATTTTCCCATCTGTTTTAGAAACATGCAAAAATCTTCCCTTGGAGCCTCTAGCATCTTAAAACACCATTTCAAGCCAGTGATAGTTGCTGTGTGGTCCCTCACTGCCCCCAAATCACACACACAGAATGATAATCACTGCACTTCTGCCTGTATTTCATACTGTAGCCAGGTTCCTACAGGGAAAATCCTCCCTGTCTGTCAAGAAAATAGATCTATGATATGTTTTCTGTGAAAAAGTGGGAGTGAAAGTGGTGGGGGGACAATGCACAAGACAGAATGGGCTTTTAAGTGTTTTTTTGCAGTGGTAAAGGTGTGTGTGTCAAGCCTCCTACCCCACAACAGCTCAGACATCTACCAACATGACCAGACCATCCCAGGCTAAACCATGGCTTTGCTCACAGCAGAGCAATCAGTGCATCAGAGTCTGGCTTTAATATTCATTTTAAACTTTGTAAGACCCATGATGGAAAGGTTATAAAGACCAGCAAGGAAACTTGCTTTAAATTGAATATATAGATTTATGACTAAAAAAATTGCACAGTCACATCACTGGTAATGTATCTTACTTGTTCCTCATTTAAGAAAAGCTTACAAATTCTAACTGTCCAGGACCAGAGACTTGTTCCATATTTTTCTATATACAACGTCTGAAAGATCAATGTCTGGAAGGTTTCACAAGCTTGGATAAGTGCATGAAACACAGAGTATTTCTATCAGATTTAGTTCTTATCCAGAAACAGGTACCCAAGCAAGTAAATCAACCATTAAGAGTGCCACAGTTTTATGGGTAGTTTTCGTGGTGGTTTTTTTTTTTTTTTTTTTGGACTGTTTTTTTCATTCCTTACCACAAATGGGTTAACAAAAGGGGCCAAGAATTTCATGCCAGTCCTCTGAAGGCATCTCTGCTAATTCATGTCCCTTTCTTGGGCCCTCAGCATGGCAATCCGCTTGCTGTTCCCAGCCAAAGCAATTCTGCAACATGTTTGTCTAGCCACAGACCATCCGTGAAGAGCAGAATGGAATCTTCCTCATTCATGGAGGTGAGTCCGAGGAACAAACTGCAGTGGTCTGGTTTGTTTTGGTGGTTGATTATTCAGAAGTCATTGCATCATGACCAAAGCAATCCTTTCTCTCAGCTGTAAAGCTGCCCAGAAGTGATTGCTATCCAACACCAAAAACTGGGAAGAAAGCCGTGGGTTTCAGACAAACAAGTCTCCTCAGATACCCTGCACATCCTGACTGGGTGGTGAGGGAAGCTAAAAGGTCTCTCATTCAGAGGTAACGTCTGAAAAGCTCCAACATAACGCTTTTCAAGGTGACTGCCAGATTTTTCAAGCTAATGTACAGATATAAATCTTGGCAACATTTTTTGTGTTCTGTAAATAAATGCAAGAAATACATTCTTTCAGAGAGGAAAAATGTAGCTAACATTTTAATTTTGCTTTTTGGTGGTTTTTTGTTTCTCTTCTATTTTTTCTCACAGTAGGGTGATCAATGCCTGCTGGTGATCCTGTGGTAATGTCTCTGTGCCAACAGTGAAATGATAAAGGTGAAGTCAGACATGGACAGACAGATAGACCCAGCTATTCTCTGTTGTCTTCTCTGCTGCTTTTATGCGTCACATCTCAAGGTGAGGCACCTTACCTGCCAGCACACCTTCCCACCAGCATTAGGGTTGTACAGCAAGACTACCCCATGTCAAACTCTTTTCTAGTCTAAGATTTATCACTTAATCATTTTACACATTTTTAAAGCAGTTCGTAAACCCTTATATTGACCTTTGTCTGCAATATGCAGACACTAGAAGACCAAAATAGAGTGAAACAGCAGAAGGATGGAGAAGACAAGCTCCAGGACTGGATCCTCTTCATAACCGGTGATGGGAGAAATGCTGAACAGCTGAGACTCTCTGCAGTTTCAGCTGGTGCTTAAACAGCTGAAAAAGTGGTGAAGAGCTATTGAAAAGCATGAGATGCTCAACCAGCTGCAATCCTTGTGCCAGGGAGGACTGAGAGTATAATTTATCCGGTGGATCCACAGCTGCCTTCAGAAGACTTAACCTCTAGGAGCATCCTTGCCCAGATGCCATTCCCTGTTAGGAAATGATCTGGAGGTAGAGCTGTTCTCTGCAGCTTGGGCACTGATCCACAGCTCCATGGGGCAGTGGATAAGATTCGCAGGAGGGTGGCAGGAGCAGCAATGGGGATACTGTAGGACCTGTCTGGAGTATCAAACAGCATGCTAGGCTCTTCCACTGATGAAAAGCTTTCTCTCAAAACTGATTTTGATGTGGAATTAAGTTTTCAGCAAAACAGTATTTTTGTAAGTACTGCCTGTGTTCTGCAGGCAGCTTTGATTTCTTTATTGCTCAAAAGGACTACTTAGAAGTTTCTATTTTTGTAGCTAAAAATATGCCTAGAATCTTACTTTCTGGGTGTTTTAACTGAAAAATATATTTTCCACTAGTAAAGAAAACCATAAAAGAATCCTAACTTTTTTCTCCTGTCTATTTGTATTCTATTTTACAACACAAAAAGTACATTTATTTGCTTTTCAAGGTATGTATAAGCATAGATAAAATAAATGCAAAATAGGACAAATAGAGTTTACCTTACTTACAAATAAGGCAAGAAAAAAGCTCTTCCTTAGATCCTATTAAAAGCAATGAAATTTCCAGCCACTGTGTTACCACTAAAGGTTTGGATCACTTTTCTCGGTAATACAGTTCAGATTTTCCCTTAACCTTTAGACAACTGGATTACCCTCTGACTTTTCTTTTCAAAGTTATTTAGGTGCTGGATAGAATGACTGCAGTTTTCCACCCTAAATGTTTCCATATATAGAAAACAAACCCATCAGATTCTGATCTGCTTTCTCTCACTGTCTAAATATGCATTATTTTTACATTTGTAACTTTTTTTTACTATCAGGAGACCCAGGAGTTTTGAAGTCCTTTATCCATGAAGCAGGAGTGTATTTCCATGGACAAGGTGTAGAGATGCTGCTGGCCAGGTCCTTGCTGTGTGTTATCAGGGCTTAGAGCACGCAGGCTGTGTTGCAGCGGTTTTGATTTTCAGCAACAGAACTACAGATCAGCTTGTAATTTTAAAGTATTTCTGTACTGCAGAAGGATTTCACCCACTTTTTCCATATTCACTGCATTTTTTTGTAACTTTTCCCCCCTCCCACTTCATCACTGCCCCATTCTGATGCATTCTTTGATAGCTCTGCTTTTCCAGCCATGCCTACAAATGCCTTCATAAACTTTTCTCTCTCTCCCTCAACACAGAGGGCTCCAGGCAGCAGCCAGCCCCAAATTACAAAGCCAAGGGAAAAAAACGGTAAGAGCTCCAATTTTTTCACTTAGGAAATCTAGCAGAAATGTAACATCTAACCACAAAAGGGCAGAAATGTTGTTTGAAACATGTTCAAACCTGATGCAGGGAAAACAACAGACTAGATGCATCCCTTCAGTCTAAAATGCAACCCCAGGATCCCCTTCTAGCACACCTCAGCTCAGTGTTCCACAACTTCCCTGTCCCAAAAGTTTAAAATCCTACTGTCTGTACTATGAGCCTTGGTTTACACATGGCATTTCTCTGATCTCAACCTGTAATTGGCTTGGGAAAAAACCCATCAGAAACAGGCCTTTCTAACTGAAGAGACTTAATCTTCTCTGGCTTCCTATTTTGGGGTTGCAAAGCAGTGTGATACACTTTGGTCTGTGTTCAATATTTTGCAGTTATATCATCTGAGAAAATAGAAATGCAACAATGAAGGCAGCAGTCACACTGCCTCTGATACAGCAAAGAAACAAAAATCCAGCATATTAATGAAAAATTACAAAAATTTGGCACAAGGAAAATACACTAAAAACCAGCTCTTTTGATGGAAAGAAAGGTCCTCCAGAAACTGCCTAGTGTGAACACCAAGTGACACCCTGGCAACTGTACCTCCCTCTCTGGCACAGCAAGGGCACATTATGTGCTTTGTCCAGGCTTCCCTTTCAGTGCAATTCATATCAGCATCAGCCCTAGGAGAAATCCTGGCCTGGTCCCTTCATGGAAACACTTTCTTTGAAAGTTAGTACTGTAAATTCACTCCAGCCATTGAAACTTGGCTTTGCAACCTGTGCTGGACAACTTTCACCCGTAGTTATTGTCCCATCCCTTTTTTATTTTCTGCCCCCACAGCTCCTGCTTTAGCCAACACCAGGGAGGGTGGAAAAAAGAAAAAATTAGGACATCTCCTCAGTGCCTTTAGGTAGCCTAAGAGCAGGAGATGGCATTAGAGACAATGGATGGGTCTCCCTTCCTTGGCAGGTCAGCAGCAGGCAGAGCTGGGTCCTGCAGAGGTACAGGGGTGGTCTCAGGAATCAAACTGCCTCCCCACAAATCTGGATATTGGGAAAAAAACCCAACTGGTTCCCCAGGAGGGAAGAAGACATATGACATCCAATTTTGCATCCTTTTTGAGAAACTGAGTGGTATTTTTTGTTGAAAATGTAGGTACCCATTATATTTTCCATCTTTCCGGCCTTGTCTTTTATCTAGGCATTTGCTTATCAAAGGGTGTCTTCTGTGTCTGTTGTTGTCTTCTCTTGTTTCCTCTAATGGAAATCTTCTCTGAACTCTCAGCCAAGAGGGGGATAGTAAATACCTCCAAATGATCATTCTTTTCTCAGGTGCAGGCAGGAGCTCAGTGTTCCAGCACACAGTGTCTACTAATAATTTTATGCTGCATGTACTGTATTCACAGAAAAAAAAAGGTGGGATAGTAGTCTTCAGTGCAGTTTGTAGGATCAGTCCTATAGCCTGGAAAAATAAATGTATTTGCACTGCTCACAATACTGATTTGATTACTCTGTTAAGCCATAGCTGCTAACCTTGTACTGCGCCTGTACACTTGGACCCTGGATTACCACCAGGAATATGAGAAGAAATGGGATATTTCAAATCCTTCAAGTTAGCTATAAGGCTGGTTTTAAATAACTGATACTCTCTGGTGCTACTCGAACATTATACAAGAATATCTATGCATTGACTTAAAAAGTAATGCAAGACCAAGGAATACTGGTTCAAAAAGTTGTTAGTTCTTGCCATAACACATAGCTGGAAATATGGTGTATAATTCCATACAAAGATGGTTTGTAGCCTTTTATTATGGAGTCTGGGTTTCAGCTGGGATAGAGTCAACGTCTTCTCAGTAGCTGTTACAGTGCTGTGTTTTGGATTTGGAATGAGAATGGTGTTGGTAACACACTGATGTCTTCGTTTTCTGCTAAGTTGTCTCTATTCTGAGTCAAAGACTTTTTTTTTTGCTGAGTCAATGAGGAGGTGTGCAAAAGAAACTGGGAGGGAGCATAGCTGGGACAGGTGACCTGAGCTGACCAAATCCACAGCATAGAAAGTCATGCTCAGTATATAAACTGGGGGGAGTTGCCTGGAAGGGTGGCTGATCTGGGCTCAGGAAGGAGTGTCTGGCATTGTGCATCAATTGTTTTTTCTTTTTTTATAATCATTATTATTATTATCAATCACTATTATCACTGTATTTTATTTTATTTCCAATTATTAAATTGTTCTTATCTCAACATACAAGTTTTACTTTAATTCTCCTCCCCATTCCACCAGGGTGGATGGTGCTTATTTTTCACCTGGGCTTAAAACCACGACATGTGGTTAAATGAAATTGTATTGGAAGAAATCTTCTTTTTGCAGATACTTATGATCTATGATTATGTCCAGCAAATGTCATGATTTAAAGTTGTGTCATGGTTTGAATTTTTAAAAATTCTATCATAAAATCATAGTATTAAAGACTAGGGATTCTTTTCATCTCCCACAAATGTTGCACTTTCTTTCCTATTAAAGGCATATTTCTCCCTGTCCTGTTTGTTTGGGCAAAATGCGACTGTCTTCATTGCACTCTGGTCTCAGTTTTCTCCTAATGTTCTCCAAGTCTTTGCTTTGCCTTCACAGGATTGCCTAAGCAGCACCTATGTTTGCAAAAACTGGATGTTTTGGGAGTTGTACTGTAACTGTACTACTCCTTCCAGCAGCAGTGTCAGTGTATTGTCCTAGGTCTCCAAAATGGGACAGATGCAATTCCACATTCTGTACTCTAATTTTGCACTCCAAACTCACAGTTACACCATTCTGATAAAGGCACCAGGTTTTCGACATGCTTCCATTTTAGCTCATATATAAAAAATATATCATTAGAATAATCTTAACCTTTTTTTTGTCTCCAGTAATGGCAAAATGAAAACAGCTAATTCGTAGAAGATATATTTTTCTAGAACATATATTTCATATATAGCCTGACTGTACAGGAGGTGATGATAAAAAGTATCAAGAAGAGGATACTTTCGGCCATAAAGAGCAATAAGATGAGAGAGTTGTTGTTTCTATTTTTTTCCTTTGATTCTCTCCCTACAGCAATCTCATTACCTGCTTTCATTGTCTTGGAATTCTTTTTAAAACCTCTAAATCATGGAAAAGAATTGTCATATTCTTTCCTGTGTCTGGTAATTCTGTGGCAGCATTATCAGCACCTGGTGTTTCGTTGTTCCTGAGCTCCTGATTGCCTCTTGAATCACTTCAAAATTTAATCCTTCCACAAATAGCTCATGTGTCTAGGAGACAGCTTTTTATTCACTATTAAACATCTCCCTGTAGTGGACACAAAAAAGTACTTTTCCTTGCTCTTCTGTAATTGAGTTTTTTACAATGAAAAGGATTCCTTATTTGTTCTTTATCAGACCTAGATGTGGCTAATATCCTCTCTTACATGCATCGATACCCTTATAAAATCTGTTTATTTTACTTATCTTCCTAATCTAATTCATCTTTTTCCCCAAGCCATGGAAGTATTGCCTTTCCCCTTGTACTGGTGGCCTCCTGAGTTGCCCTCTGGCTTTAAGGTGTTTCACATCCAGAGTTCAATTCTGATTCTGAAGGCTACAACTTTGCTACATGTCAATCTCTGCTGCTTTCCTGCAATCTTTATGAAACCATTCTTTTTCCATTATTTTTGAATTTGTTCCTACAATCTGTTCTAATGCTTTCTTTGACATCTCCTCCCAGGGGTCCCACCTGATATCAGTTTTCTCATAAACATCCCCAAATTTTTGGAAGACTCCAAATACTTTTAACTTCTGACCGGTATTCCTGTCCTTATTCTGGGGTCTCCAAAGAGTTTGTATTTTCTTCTATGTCTTGTCTGCTTTATTTAATTTTGCTCAATTCTTGGTTGGAGCCAATCATTTTCCGACAGTACAGAGAGCTCACCTGCAGCCAGCTCTCCCTCTCTTTCTGCTGTGTCTTAAACATTCTCATCTGGACCCCATAAATCTTCCTTCCCTTCCATAGGGTATCAATCATCCAGGAAAACACTGGAAATTGAAATAAACTTATCTCTAGTTCTTCAGAGATCCATTCTTGCATTTCAAAATCAGTGAGCTTCATCAGAATGACACAAGAGTTTCCTGGTGCCTTCCCTTAAACCACGGGCAGGAGCACAGAGAGAGCAGCAAAACCCAGTTGCTGCTGACAGCATAGTGTTCACCAGTATCCAGGTCCCATTTCATTCTCTGAAATTACCCCTCCATTCCAAAATAGTGCCAAACTCCCAACTTCAAGAGATTTATTTCCTAGTCCTATTGTTTTTTTCACAGCTGAGATAATCACAGCTAAGAGGTTCCTGGTTTATGTAAAGTCAAAATTCTATAAGTTCATATTCTCCTGTATTATTTCCACAGCTCAGATTATTCACCACAAAAAAAATAAAGTGGGTATATGAAGCTTCTGATATTTTTTCCATTTCAGTTTTCCTGCTGAAGGGACCAACAATGTGCACAGCAGCCAATTTGCAGGAACAATTTCCTGAGACGAATCGTTATTCTTCTATATGTCTGACCTGGCTAACTTTGGGCATACCTGCTGCAATCCAAAGTGTAGGGAATAGGTACTGGTAAACAAAAGTCTAAGGACTATTTCAAACATTGGCTAGCACATGCTTTTGCACAATACTTTGTCCTATTTTTACTTACGGAAGAACTAATTCACTCTCTTACTTAATATATTCAAATTCTAAACACACACAGGTCAGCAAAATGTAAATAGGAAAACAACTAAGGCAGCTGAAGGAGGAAGGGCAAGGAAATTTAAAACAAATAATAAAGAATAACCTCACATTTATAAATTTGTGTAAACAAAACTTAACTTAAACTGCATCACTTTGGACCATATTTAAAGTCCTACTGAGTGTGTGACTCTATGATTATTTCACATTGACTGAAAGAATTGTGCCCACTTATAAGTCTGAACCTAGATCTTGAACTTAATGGAAGTCTCCACATTGAGTTTATTTAAAATTATGTTTAACACAAACAGGGTGATGATCTGCACACTTGCACACACTGGGGCTTCAGAGGAAGCATCCCAAGGAAGGTGAGTTCAGTGTGCCCTGGCAGAGGGGACTGTGATCTCTCTACCTAAGATACTCGTGGATTGATGCTGCTGATTCCTCCACAGCTCCCACCAGCGCAAAGGAAATACGGGCACGTTGCCCCACTGCCTCATGTTGTTCCTAGCAGAGGTTGCCATGGGAAGAGATGCTGAATGGTGTCTTAGCAAGCTCTTCCAAGCACCTCTCTAAATGTGTAAGATGTAACAGTTAACAGCCAATAAGAAAACAAAAGCTTATACCTGAAATCTTTGCAGCAAAAAAAAAAGACCAAAATCCAGTTTCTGCCCAAAGAACGTCACAGGATGAGGCACTCACATGTGAAGGGCCCAGGGCAGCAAACACATAATCTCTTGCATTTCAGCATCCTGCACCAAATCCTGCAAACCACAGAAGTTGTCCGAGCCTCCTTTGGGAGTCGCTGTGGGAGCCTGCGGGACCTTTGCCACCCCCAAACCATCTTCAGCCAAGCCTTCAGCCGGGTGAGGAGCAGTGGAACCAGGCCAAGGTGGGCCCAGAGGAGGGGGCTGGGGGGGCCGGGAGGGCTCTGGGCCCCGCTGCCCTCGGAGCCCCCTTTCCGTGCTCACCCCTGGTGGGAGCAGCTGGCTCTTCCAGCTCACAGCTTGTGTCCAGCTTGAGGAGTAGTGGCATGGAGAAAAAAGCCCTGCAAAACTTCCAAACACCACTTCTTTGGCCCTGGAAGGTCCTTCTTATTTACTAACTAAAACCAGCTCACGTTACTCAGAAGGAAGAGTGCTTAGAAGAGGGATATACCCTCTAAAAACCAGTTTGTGGACTAGTTGAGCCTATTTCTTTGCAGAGGACTTTTCTCAGGGATTTAAGAATTAAGTATAGCAGATGTGGTATCCTGGGAATGCTATTTGATTGGGTAACAGTTGGTGTGGTAAAAACTATAGGGTTATCTTATTCTAGTGTGCTTCCAGGGTGATGCTTCAAGTTGAGGACTGGAAACTGTATTTAGGAAACGAAAAATTAGAGTGTCTTTTCTTTTTCCTCTCCTAGTGAAATAATCTAAAACTGGAAAACAGATTCTGAGAATTTGTGCTAATATAGCTCTTTGAAGGGCTTGTACCAAAGAGGCTGAGTGCTGAAGACTGCCTCTCCTAGAGGAGAGGATATCCTTCACCCCTCAGCATCAGAGAAAGCTCTACAATTTATCTAATTTTACACTACACTGAGGAAGTCACAGGAAAATAAACACAGAAGCATCCCTGGCTTAATTTATTTCTGGTAAAGATTATATTTTGCTGTGTGTTATCCATACACAGGCACTAAAGAGGAAACACTATCCTTAAGGCAGCATTAACTACAAATAAAAGAGGAAAATGTTTTTAAAATATTTCAAAAATACTTTTCTCTAGAGATGGTGATTCCTGAAAGCATTGTCTGCAAGGTACAGGAAATGTTCACTTTGCATTAGGTCCCACTAGGTTCCTAACCCATATAAACTCATACTTGGAAAAATATTCTTTCTAATGAAAATTAATAAACACTATGCCAAGACCTCTTTTTCTGTTTTGTATAGACACACAGAAAGCTTTATTTCTAGTGGTGGAATACACAATTTTCAAGAATGTATTAAAAGATCAGAAGGAAATAAGGCAAATATTTTCATGGATGTCTCTAATTATGCTTCCAATTTTTTGTTTAGCGTTCCAGATTTGAGACTTTAACATCCTAAAATAGAAACACATTAAACAAAATATGGTCTTTATCATTAATTAAAACACTGCACAATTAGAAAATGAGCATTCTTGCGGTTTTCTATCCATTTCCTGAGTTAAGCAAAAATTAAATATTATCGTAATATTTGTTCATTGAAGGCAATGGGCAGAAAAAGTGATCTATTCTTACAGCAGCTTGGATAAAGTCCAGAATGTCTGATTTCTAGCTCACTGTAACAACACTCCAAAAGGCCAGCTGATTTTGATAAACACTGGTGTCTTACTATTTATTTTCCATGTAGCCTCATCCGCAGCTCTCTCGATGTCAGAATTATCTCAATAAACGGGAAACTTCTTGTTTTGGTGCATAGATATTAAACAATTCATATTCAATTTCTAACAATTACTTTCCTGGTAAATCACACCCAAAGATAACACATATATTAAACTTCAGGCTAAAACACTGTGTTAATGCAGCCAGCTCACCAGGAGGTTGTGGGTCCCCTTGTGCTTAGGTGATAACAAATCCAAGTGTAGCCCAGGCTATCTGCTGGCAGAGGCAAACCTCTGATTCTGCTCCTCAACTTCTTCCCCTCCAGCTTTTGTCCGTCTTTTCCATTTAGGCTGTAACCTCTTCATTGCAGGGTCCCTCCTCCAGCCCCTCTTTGCTTATTGCCAGGAAGAAGGAATCCCAGTCCCAGGATGGGTCTCTAGGTGCTGCTGTAACACCAGTAATAACAAATGCTGCTGCAACTACTTTTCCAGATATTAAATCCTTACCAGGACTGCCCGGTGTCTGTGGCTCCTTGGAAAGAGATGGACAGAAATGTCATATTTTCTGTTGACTGTGGTTCTGACACTGCAGGGCTGGTGTCCAACCCATGCCATATCCCACCAGTGTGACCAGCTTCCCTCACCTGTGCTGGAGCATGAGGAGGATCTGCCTGCCTGCTCCAGAACCTGGAGCCCATGTTTCAGGACATTAGTGCTTTGACCAAACAGAAGCATGGCACATATATGCCCCTTTTAAACTAGTTCATGAGGAATTTTGTCCAAAATATGCCCTCTCCTTGCACCTATTTCCATTTCTCTGAAACTGTCAGACTCCCTTGAACTTGCTATCAGAGGAGAAAAAAAGAAAAGGTTATTTCCATTATCCTGCCACACATTTGTGTCCTCAGCAGTGTCAGCAAGGGTGCTGGTGACCATGCAAGACCAGAGTGTGATACACAAACCAGCCATTAATCCTAATGAGATGAGGTAGGCCAAATGCCTCCAGTACTGGTTCTATCTTTGCTTATAATATGCACATCTAGCATCAGTTAGCTCTAGTGCTCTCCACATTACAACTGGAAAAATTGCTAATACAGACCAGCTCTGCTGCGAGGCACTTCCTCCCATGACTTTGGGGTTAAAGCAGCTGCAAATATTGTCTAGCATCCCTACCACTTCTTTTTTTCCTTTTTAATGTTACACATATTGTGAAACTGGAGAAACAAAAGAAACAGCTAGCCAAATACAGCGAGAGAAAGATATAGTGTGACCCTAACTGGACAGGGAAAAGAAGATATTTGGTTGCCAGTTATGCATTTCCTTCTCTCTACCTTTTACTGGAGTTGAACTGTCCCACCTGTCGTTGTAGAGTACTTTGAGAACAATGGAGTGAAATAGCATATACAAGAATGTGTTATTAGTATTATAATTGTTGGTATTATTACTATTGTTATCTGCAGTAAAAACCCAGCATTATGTTTTCATATCTCGCCATGTGCTGTTGATGTCCTCTGGTAGACTTATTGTGATACTGATAAAATACAACCTTCTGACCCCACTCTGCTTTGATGACTATCCATTTGGCCCCTCCAAATAGCATTGTTCAAAATCATATCAAATGGCAGTTGGAGTTTTGTACTGTCGATCTAAGGAGACATTTGGAAACAAATAACCACAATACCTCAAAGTGATTATGGCTACTGCATACACATAGTAACTGCCAGTCTGAATTCCACTCATATAATATGGATGTTCTAGTTCATATAATTAAAATTAAATCAGATTATGGAGACTTTAGGTTCACAGAGAAGAGAATATCACTGTCATGCAATAAGTGGTCAGTGAAAATCAATGATAACTAGATGTACTTACTGCTTCTTGTTATTTAGGGCAGACTCCTTCTGAGAGCCTGCTGGGCAGACTGTGGAGGTGTTCAAATGCTCATGAGAGCAATGAATTTATAAAAATACCTCTGAAGTCAAAACTCACCGTGGGAATTTTTATTGCTGTGGATGAAGCACAAAAAATAAAGAACTAAAAGGCTTTAAAAACAAACAACTACAAAGCAACAAATGAGTGAACAAACAAAAAAAAAAGGGGGGGGGGGAAAGCCCACCCCCAAAAAAGTGACAGGTTATTAAGCAGGGAAGCAAGCATTTTGCTTTTAAACTATTTTGTCCTGATATAAAAACTGGTGGTGTTACAGCTGCCAGAAAACTGTCTTTACACTCTACTTTTCAGTGCAATTTCAGGCATTAAAAAACAAAGTGGAAAACAGATGATTTGCGGGAAAATTTGTGGCTGGGTTCAATTTTGGAGGATTCTTAAGAGTAAGAAAATTGACCTACTGGAACAATTTAATATTCAGTGTGTTTTCATACCTTGTTTCTGGAGAGGACTAGCTACTTTCTGAGGGGAAGTACAGGAACACTCATGTAAATAATTACCAAATCATCTGCCCACAAATTTTTTCCCCACTCCTCCACCCTCTCCTACATTCACCTGCTCAGAGAAACAGAATGATATTTACCACATTTCTGAATTTTTAAAGCTTAATGCAACCAAAAATCCAACGGCTTCTAGAATTTCAAGGCCAGTTTGAATTGTGTTCAGTTCTTGCCTTTGTTAGTACTTTGCAACAGTGAGTGCTAGAGGTTTAAAAAGCATTAAATCCATTTCCATATGTGTGGATCTTATATATTTTGCCTTGCTTGAATGATCCCTTAGTCTGGTGTCGAGTAAGGCAGGAGACAACCTTTCCTTTGCCTCTCTGAGCCACTGCCAGACGTGGAGGTGCTGAGTGCTGGGACATTGTAGCTCTGCCTGTCCAGCCCCAGCTGGGGCTGCCCTGAAGCCTGGTTTGCCCATTGGTAAGTGACGTTCTCTGCTTGACACTGGCCATGCACTACCACCAGAAGCACTGATGGGGTGAGAGTGCCAGCCTGGTGCCCACAGTGGACCCATGCTGCTGCTTCTGACACACCTTTGGATTCAGCAATCTCTCGTTGTTACCCATGGAGAGTAATTCCGGCGTGGAGTTGGCAGTATGCGTGTGCTCGGCTGTAAACCTTGGCACACCAACACTTACACCTCCTGACTTGGAGGCTACTTTGTTTCTCTGACCTCTTTCATGAAAAAATCCTATTTTGGGCTTAGAGGTTCATCGGTTCTTGCTAGTTCCTTGGCATTCAACGAAGTTATAATCCTGTAAAGGGTGAAATTCTCAGTGGTTGCAGAGAAGTCTTCAAGGAACCAGCAAAGTACTTTGGGGAGAAGGTGGGAAATAAATGCAAATTAGTGTGTTACCATGACAAGCAGTGGTCCTAGTTTTAATAACAATTCACTTTTTATTCTTTGCAACTGAAGATGACACTGCTGTTTCTCATTTTTAATTGATAGAAGAAAATCTAATCAGAATATCCATTCTCTCCATTCATGAATGCTGATTATAAACAGCTACAGAAGAAAAGGGAAAAAATCAGACCTGTTCAACCCTATCTGTGAATCCAAAAGCACGTTCATCTACAAATGTCCTTTCCTCTCACCTGTCACTCCAAGGCAGACATCAAGTGCTGGTATTTGCTCAGCTCACTGACACTGGAGAAGCTGTCCAAAAAGTGTAGAAGTCCCTTTCTTCACTGATACCAAATGCTACAGTCAGTCCCCAAACTGGCTATTAATTACAGTGATCAGAGAAGGGACAAGCTCCAAAGACCTGTACAGGACCTGCTGCGCTCACAAAGGTGGTTTTGCAATCACACCTACATTTGTGGAAGCTGCAGCAATCTACTCTACAATAATTAATACTTTGGAAGAAGAGAATCATAAGAGGTGCTGTCCTGAGGTCTGTGCCATGCTCAGAGCTGTACTTATTTATGAAACACTTCAACTGCCTTTGAACTCTATTTCTTTGACCTTTAAATCTGTTCAAAAAACAAGTTTGTTGCATAATTAACTATTCAGCCTTGGCACAGGCACAGAAGTTGATCAGAATGAACAGCAAAACCATCTGTATTGTGAGCCAGATAACTTCAGCTCCTCGCCTGTTCATGGCAGGGGACCCCATTTATTTGAATTTCTTTCCCAATTATTTTGCTGGTGTGTTAAATTCTTCATCAATTAAGATAAGTAATAATAGAATTTTGTAGTGTCATATGCCTAAAGACGCATCAGGAAGCTGAACTGGTCAGTCATGGATTTTAATCCTTGGTTTTCTTTATTGATTTAATTGTAATTAAATTGTAATGTAAATGTAATTTACATGTAATGTAAATGTAATTTAATTGTAATTGAATTGTTTATTACTCTGTTAAGAGTCAGTGTGGCAGAGGAGGGGAACAGAAGCAGAACCCCTGCTCTGACAGTGTAGAGGAAGCACCAAGCAGATCAAGAGCTGACACCTTAGATCTGCAGAGGCTGCACTTCAAATTAGTCGAAGGCGCAGACCATGAACTTTTTAGAGAAGAATGTGTAAGTAGAAATCTGCCTGAAGGTTGACCTGTCCTGTTTTGGTCATGTTGATGAAGGCATTGACTTTTGTTTCCTGTTTGGCTTATTTTAGCAGGTTATCTGAGGCTTTGACGTTCTGTCTTTTCCTCATTCATCAACATGTTTCCTGGTCAATAGGAATCACCAAGCTCAGTTATAATCTCAGCAACATCTGTGTGTCCCAGTAGGTTCTAGCTAATATACAGCTGATATACAAGCCCCAGCACCTTCCCTGCATCAGTGATTTTTGTGAGTGTGGGAGATACTACAGCTGAGGAGAGGCAGAGGAGCAGCTGGAGCAGTATCAGGCCCTGCAGCCTTGGAGGAGGTGCTGCAGCCATGGAGAGGCTTCACCTTGATGCCTGCAGTGCTGAGAGCCTTTAGAGAGGCAATGAGTGCAAAATGGGATTTTTTTTTGTGTCCCAGGGAGGAAAAAGGTTTTTTTATGAGAGGCAATGAGTGCAGAAACACTCTTAACAACACTCATAACAGAAATGCTGTTTCATGACACCATTTTTCACAGCAAACATTACTTGCTTATTCACTATCACACTCAACCCTTGCTACATGATATACTTGGCACCTTTTATGATTTATCTGCCTCTGTCCTGGTCCCCATTGAATAAAGTGATATAGATAGTAGAAGGTAGTAGCAGCACTCCAAACTATGGTTATTAATCTCTTATATACTAAAAAAGCCATAATCTTAACAGAGCAAGGGAAAAGAGACAGTGAGGCCCCACCTCTTCACCTAAAGGAACAGATAGTAAATTGTATATAGGGGAAAGAGGAGCTGAAAAGTGAGAAAGATGAAAAGAGCCATAAACCCAGTTTTTGCCTTTTATGGATGAAAGCATTACAAAACCTGTAGCTTTATTAAGGCTTCTCTGGGGCCTAGGCTATAGAAAATGTTGGTTAATGTTCACTCATGGGATTTTTATGATGTATCATTGTGGCTGATAGAGACCTGTAATGATGGGATGGCCCAATTGCCGTGCACAGAGAAGGGCTCCATATCTGGGTTTCCAGAGGCAAGCTCCAGCACTGGTATTCAACTAGTGGTGGGGAAAACTGCAGGGGCTCTTTCCTGCACCCCAACCCCGCTTCTCCTGCAGGATTTTACATAAGAGGAGATGACCAAGACCTTGTGGCTTTTCCTGTTGTGGTATGAACACCCTTGAGGAAAGGAAGTGGTTGGTTTGTCTAGACAGATCTCAGGGGGCAGAATCTCTAAGCAGCCCAGGCTTTTAACCCATTGTGAGGGTTGTGCCCAGCATCAAGTTTAGAATTTTTATTAGAGCAAAGACTGGAAACTTTTGGCCCTCTGTTCACTTGCTATGGCAAAGATTTCTGTATGTCCTGCAGTAATACTTTACTAAGTGGTCATTTAGGTCAGCAAAGATTTTATAATTATAGTTCTCTGATTATTCTCTTTTTTCTTGATTATTACTACAGAAGGATTGTGCAAACACAGACTGCATTTAAGTCTTTCCTTTCTGTGCTCTGCATCTTTCGGCATCAACATGTGAGGAGATTCCTTCACAATGTTATGCCACTATGCCCTTTTTAAAGCTGCTGGTACATCAGTGTCAGAATCATCTTCTCTTTAAATTTCTATTTACTGTGGACAGTACCAACAATCTTGGCTGTATATTTCAAAGAATGATCTGTTTTAAAATGTATATTATCTATGTGTATATATATATTCACATGTTTCTATTAACACCTAGTAATGGTCGAGAAAATGTCTGCTATTATAAGAAAATGAGTGATTTTTCCTGCCTTTTTGAATTCTAGAAATAGGTCTCAGCACATTAACACAGTGTAAAAAAAGCTGAAAGATCCACAAGGTCATTTAAAAAATAAATTCCTAGACATTATTCAGAGAACTAGCATATAAATAGAAACCCTAATCTTCTGTAGTCTTGTTTAGTGTTTCAGTGCTTATACAAATAAGCAAGGCTAATTTCACAATACTTCTAAGTTATTAAAACTGAGAATAAATTGTGCTTCAGGGAAGTTCCTCTGGCAAAAAGAGAACACTTTTATCAGATTTGTGACTCTAAAGCAATTCTGCTTAGCATTTTTGGTGGGCTTGTACTTCACATCTCTGTATCTGCATTTCATGAATTGAGGGGAAAAAAGGCACTGCTACCTGTCTCTCTGACACCAGGAGCGAAGCAATGAGTCCATCTCAGAGATTTCCCTGTGTCCTGGAGGATAAAACTGGTGTCCCCAGAAATTTAGGATATTCTCTGTGTCAAGAATGCATCTGAAATGTGTCCTCAGGGCTCACACTGGAAGTGAAATTCTGCTGATGGAAAATTCTTATTGAATCAGTTTCAAATATCTCTCCTCAAAGAATTTTTGTTCTGACGTACCCCAGCTATGGATGAGCCAATCCTAGTAATCCTAGGCCAAATCCTAGGCCAATTTCCACGCCTAGTAATCTTAGGCCAAAACCCAAGTCTCTGTAATTCCCTTTATAGCCGTGTGGACAACTGAAACAGATGAGCTAGATCTCGGCATGTGCAGATGTTAAATACATCTAACTGCAAGAAGAATATTTGGTCTGCTGCTTTGGCGCCAGCAAAGGAGCTGCTGAGAGGAAAGTGAGGTATGTCCAGCAGTCCCCAGACTGCACCCCACACAGAGCTCTGGGGTGCCCCAAGAGGTTGATGTTCCTGAGGCTGTGACCTGAAGTTGCCCAAAAAAAAACCTCAGGCAGAAGAATAAATCCGGCATGTCATTCTTCTCTAAGGTTTGAGACATTTTCTCATATTTTCTCATAAAAGTGGAGTTTAGGTCTCCCTTGGTCAGAAACACAGATAGGATGTGTGTTCCCTCTCTATTGAGAAGCTCTCTCATGGCTCAGTCAGCATCTCCTGCACAAGGGATGCCAGGTCAGGGCCTGGCAAGAGGGTGTGCTTTGCTCAGCCGACTGAGCAGCAGATCAGCTGGAACCCTGAGAGTCACTCACCTTGAAAACCAAATGCTGTAAAGGTGGATTCATCCTAATGGGCAGAGCAGGATGTCACACCAGAACCGCTGCCCATGGTGTCAAATGATGTCACCCAGAGGCTGGGGCCCCAGGGGAATGTGGGCACTCCCTCAGGTGAGATACCTTTGTCTGCAGAGCTTGGGCTCCCCAGGTGCTCTTTGCAGACTCCTACAACCCCTTTGGAAGGGGATGGACATTCCTCCTTTTCCCCAGGACCAGCCCCATTGTGCCAAAGCTCCAGACACCCACACCCTCCTGTGCATCTCAGTGTCTTGCAGTTGTTCCCTGCCTTGCAGATCATGGCGAGGTCTCTCGCCTTTCAGAGCTCTTGCTCATGCTCTTGCTCGCTCTCTCCCTCTTTATGAGGGTGCTGCCTGGGTGTTTTTTCAGACCCTCCAGGAGGAGATTGTTTACAAACATTTGTCATGGCAGCTGTGTGACTTGATACACCCAACAAATGTGAAGGGGAACAGAAGAAACAGGAGCACTCATAGATTTTGAAACAAAACAATGTCTTCAGGCAGAGCTCAGTCTAGGTCTGCCAGACAAAGGGCTTCCCAGAGTGGAGAAAGTTATTAGCCTTTGACTCCTGCTCATAAGCAGACTAACAACTGCCAGTTTTACTATGCCTATCAATTGCTCCTAGTGATCCATCTTCAAAAAACTTACTGACTGCAGCTTGAAAAAAACAATGGATTTCCTATATCCATCCTATACCTAATGCTCTCTCTGCAGAGAGCATTAGGTGGCTTCTTAAACTGACCCTTTCCTGCTTGAATCTATCCTGGGTACTGCTACTTCTTTGAGAGAGAGGAGGGCAGCTGAGGAAATAATCCTGGGGACAAAAACTTGGAAATAATCTATTTTGCTCTAACGGTTCAATAGCAGAGTAGTCGTATGAAAGCCTGGGAATTAGAGCTAATACCCTTATACATCTCTGACTCCCTTGGCTCCTGGTGTGCATTGATGTAAGAGGGAAGGGAATAAAAACCCAGTTACTCTCCATTTCAGTGATGCCATATCTAATCACAAGTAGCACATATCAGAGGCACAGAAAAGCCTTGGGGGTATGCTGATCAGTCGCCTGGTGAAATATAATGACTCACACAACGCTGTACTTGGAGTATTTCTCCTGCTTTGTCCATTGCATGTGCTGAGCATTTCTGTAATACGTGTGAGGTCTAATTTCCCTCCCTTCCTACTTAGTTTTTTTCCGCTCCCTACACTGAATCCGTCTGTTAAGCCGTCACTCTTTTCTGTGCCTCCTGAATCAAACCCAAGACATCTCCTACTACATTTCCTGAACATATACAGCTGAACAGACGACCAGGTAAAGTCAATTTACATAGTGAAACTATTATGGAACTCTAAACCTTGTTGTACAGTGGCTGATCGTCCTTGTACCCAAGGGATGGGAAGCAGAATTTTCCCTTTTGTGAACACTGAGTAATTTTGACTGCAAAGATTACCATGGAAATTAAGCCATAATTTGTAGCCCCTGGGGTACAAATGTCGTCATACTGTTATTTTCAGAATGTTGCACTTTGATCTCTACACCTTCCTGTATAATGAGTGCATTCTTTTAACAAGTCAGGTGTCAATAATAGTTCCCAGAATTCATTAAAGATGATACACAGCATGAAATGATAGCATTTAACAAGTCTGGTCTGGGAACCTACTTTTAAAAACCTAACTTTCATTTGTCTTCATTCTCTGATGTATCCTTCCACCTTCTGCCAGGAACAACCCAACACTCAGGCATTCAGTTTCTCAGCCACTCTCGAGATCTATTTCCACATTAGCACCTCATTCCTGCCCTTCTGTTGTTGGATATGGCCTTCACAATTCTGCTTTTTTTTGCCAGGGGTCTTCTGGGAAACAGATTGGGGATTGATCTGGGTTAAATACATAGTACTATTTATTTTTTTTAAAATTAGTTCTAATTCCTAACTTGGTTTCCAGCACCAAGCAGCAGTGCAGATGAAGGGAGCGTGTGGTGCGGCAGCAGGAACAAAGCACCTGGAAAGAAGTGAGAGCACCAAGGGAAGAGAAGGGCCAAGAACTTCTTAGTTTGACTTTGCCACCAGGTGCAAAAGCTAAGGAGTAAAATCTGGGATTTATGCCTGGCTTGACAGAGAGAAATTAGTTTTTTCTTTCAGAAATGCAAGAACCTGGAGCTGTTTCTATAATGAATGAACTGCTAAACTCCAGAGGATGTATAACCCACAGTTAATATTTCTGACATGGAGAGACACTAGGAAAGACATTTCAGATTAGTTTTTAGCCAGTCTTATTTAGGATGAGAGAATAAAGTGACCTGTTTTTTCACAGAAAGTGTTCCAGAGCTTCTAGTGAAGACTAGTTTATCTTTGTCAGAGAAAAACAGTATTTTATATAGATTTTCTTAAAATTACTTTCTTTTAATGGTGATAATTGTCCATGGGATGTACATAATTGTACATGAGGCATTGTAATGAAAAGTTTAACCTTTCATCTAGCTTTGTAGGTTTACTAAGTGATTTAATCTTTCTAGGAAATGGGGATGAATCATAGGTATGTGTGCGTATACATTAACTGACATGGAACTGCCGAGCAACTTTTCATCTCCCTAGGAGCTCCACAGAGCTCCTTTGTGTCCACCCTGAAAAATAAATACTATTTAGATTTTGACAGATGGCATCAATTTCCTACTAAAATTTCATTGTTTTTATCTGCAAAGTACAAAATTCCAAAAATGACAAAAATTAACTTGAGAAGTGATATCTTTGTTCTGTTATTTTCTTGGTACCTGCAAAAAATAAAAGTGCAACTCTATTCTAAAGTCCAGAAAAAATTTTTTTCTTAAGGAAAATTTAATTTGCATGTGAAATAGGTACAACTCTAAAATTCTGCATGAATTACAAACTGAAATGGATGCATTTCATTTTAAGCAGGAGAATGCTGCTTTTAGTTTCCTTTTCCTGAAAAATAACACTACCATATTGTTTAGAGCAATATTGCCGGAGATTGACATCTGACTTTACATAAGACAATTAATTTTAAAAAATTAAGCCCATCTGTTGAGATATTACTGGAACAAGGTGGTAGGTATCAAAGGTATCAACAGCTTGAATGTGGCCCTGCTAGCAAAAATCAGCATTGGACAGTCTGAAAGTTGCAGTGAGCTGTGAATTAATGAGTGACCTACAGACTCATAGCCAGACAGGCTATGAGAGACTTTCATTTCTCAGTTTTCCTTACCTCAAAGAAAAGTTACAGGACCCTGCTCATTTGGTTAATGAAAAATCGGCTTAGTGGCTTCCTGATCTACTCCCTTCCTTCCTCTGCTGCTTCCAGCTTGCCTCAGGCTGGTAGTTAAAAGCCCTGTGCAAACACAGAGGTTGAGTTAGGCCATGGGTATCAGAAAACAATTGGGAGGGAGGCAGGGAGCGAGGCAGGGAGGGAGGGAGAAGAGGCTGTCTCAAGAGTATGAGGACGACTTCAGCAGCTGAGAAGGTTGCACAGAGGAATATGGGAGTGCCGAAAGAGGCTCCAATATCCTGACCAAAACACTACACTGTAAAACAGGCAAACCACGACTACCTGCACTACCTCCTCATGAAGTAAAAAGACCCCACAGTAGCTGTTTCTGTCAAGGTGCAGTTTATTGGATGGGTGATTACTCGAACATCTCAACTTTGCTGTGAGTAAATTTAAGAATTCTGCAGACTGGGGAAAACTTGCAGTTGGGGAAAATGGCAGATTTGCTATAAAACTTTGCCTGGGTGAGTTTTTAAGTGTTTATTCTGCTATTTAGAAAAAGGAGGAAAACTTCCTTTCCTTTGTGTGAGATGTTGGGAGGAAAAAACAGCACTTCCTCCGTGATTGACTCCAGCAGCTTACAAAATGAAGGATCAATTTAAAAAAATAATATCTTTTTAAAGTAATTTCTTTTAAACAAAAATAGCTTTCAGGACTCATTTAACTGCTGAAGCATACAAGTTACTGCAATCATCAGCTAGACATGAGAAGATCAAAATATATCTCCAATGTGGAATCTAGACTCTGCTGCTTATCAAGTAAAGAAACTTTTTGACACATGGTCTCAAGTCTGCTGTTTCTGTGGGCTGAGTTCATATATCTGATGTCAACTTTCTCCTGTCACAGGCTGTCACATAAGTGGGTGAGTGAGGGACCTGTGCTGAAGACAGGGTATCTCATCTCAGAGTCTCCTTTACATACACTAATGTGTCAGGCTTTTCATTTTTTTGACACACAGTAGTAATAGTTGCTTTCTGGGTTGCCTTTTCCCTCCCTTGACATGACTGAGTCAGTCTCCTGGGAGCAAAGCTCAGCAATAGCCTGCAGGAATGAGGCATCCTGGATCAATTATTTAGGCTTTGAAGGACCTCAATTCAATTCCTTGCTGTTTGCACAGTGGTGGGGAGGAAGTGGAGATGACATGTTACTGGTACATAGTTCATAAAATGAAGGAAGTAGCATGTTTTCCCATCTCTCCCATGCTTCAAAAATAAGCCTCCTTTGTCCTGCCAAAGACATATATAAATAACCTTGTTATCTGTGCTTTGCACAAATTGGTGTAGACAGCTAAAATATAAGATTATTTGCTTATTTTTCCCCAAGGTTCAATGGATGTTAAATAGGCAAAGGCAAATATGCTTTCAGGTGTCAATTACCATTCAAAAAAATTTGCACTTGTAAAACTAGAGCAAAAGTACTCAGAAGAGATTGTGAAAAGAAAAAAATGTTCACATGAAAGACATTGTAGAAGGGAGAAAAGCAAAGAATTTGGTAAAATGCAAGAGACCCTCTGGAAATATTGACCCTGGAAATAACAACGCTTTTGTGATGGGAATAGGAGACACTGGAAGAGAACAGGCTTGCCCATCACAGTATGGCCTACAAGCTGGTGGGGGAATACAGCAACCTCTGTGGACCTCTGCCCACAAAGTAATTCTGAAGGTGCCACCAATACAGATGTCCTTCGAGAGACAGGAGCCTGCTGTAAGCACCATTGAGAAGATGACCTTTAGGAGACCAGATCTCTTCAAAGTTCAGTGAGATGCAGACAGACACCTGATTATAATATTCACTATTTTGAGTTTTAAACTTGACAAAGTTTGTTAATTTTTTGCTGTTGAGTCACACTTTTATCCATCTGTAAGTTAGTAAGGTCTTCGTCTTGTCATCTGGATAAAACTAGAATTTATGCAGCTACAATAGCCAGGAAAGAGCTTGCTTTAGTGGCATGTTCCTTTCTGTTCTGTGTCAGGGTATGCTGAGTGTTAAATTTTACTGTTTAAAGGTAAATATTCAGTATGGGCATTTTGAACATTTTCTCTTTTTTTTTCTTTTTTTTTTAGCAGCTCACTTATGGTTGAAAGTTGCTTCCCTTCATGCATACGTATCTCTGTGGTATGAAAATTTTGCTGTACATCAGAACTGTAAGCAATGCCCCAGACTCAGCTGGAATCTAACACTGAGTGTTAAGATCTGTAGTCTAGTGCAGAGACAATGCAGACACACAGAAACTATTGTGTAGCGTTAATCACATAAAAAAGAGCTAATTTCCAGCATTCCAATAAAAAGCAGCAGTCCATCTTCTTTTCAAATATCTTCAACTTTCCCTACGGTCTATGACAATATTGTATTCACAGACATCCTTATTCTTCTTCTAAATGTCAGGATGCTTATTCTAAGAGGTTTGAAGCTAGAGGCTGTAATGTGCATAAAATAATTTCTTATGCCAAAACATAAAATATATTTGGCTGGACAAATATCAGCAGCAACCACTTCGGTAAATACATCTGAGGCATACACACATACAAGCTCATAAAAATTATTCATTCAACCAAATAAAAGCACCTGGGTTGCATTCATGATGAAAAACACTGTGGTAATGGAGGTTTCACTGGGATAGTCTGCGTAGCTTACATAGCTATATAAAAAAATCTGGGATGATATGTGTGCATACCTCCCTGCCTTGACAAAGCATGGCAGGTCTCCACATACATGCTTTTTTTTCTAGAAAAGATGTAGAAGAACTAAAGGAGAGGCTTTTGTAGCTGCATTAAGAATGTAAAATTATCCAATATCAATTTCCAGTAAACAAAATAGAGATAAATGCAAGGTTTTCAGGCACTTCAGACTGTAGGCGGGTGAGAAGGGTCTGCCTTGGTGCTATGGACCTCATGACTTTGCCAGCCAGGCCTCACCAGAAAGGGAGATCACAGAAGGCTTTCAGCAGTTTTCTTTGACTTTCTGATCAGCTGTATCTGGTGCTGTTGCCAATGCTGGAGAAGTGACATTTTAAGTTTAGAAATGAAACCAGAGAAAAACCATCCAAGGTATATACTTTTTTACCTCCTATTTTTTATCTCTGTATCACTTCCTGGGGGACAAGCATAGTTTTTTAATGCTGTTGACTGTACTCAGGTATCATATAATTGAAGCTATGTAAAAACTGGAACAGGAGAGAGTTCATGCTGTGTTTTCAAAGATCTGCCCTGCTACCTGCAGCTGTGAAACAATTCCATGAGCAAAAAGTAAGGTATGGTGGTGTGGACAGAGGAAGAAGATTAGAAAGGAGACATCTGAGGAAGAAGAAAGATGCAAAACAGTTGTTAATGTTTATTCCAAATTTATATATTTACTGCTTTCAACTCTTCCTGAATGTAGTTTTTCCTTATGTCTCTGCAATTTCTGATGGGGGGTGGCTCAGTTTAGTGGAGGGTATTTCTTGCAGTAACAGCTGAGTGCTTACCAGAGGGAAAAAAGTATCTGATGAAGATGACCTAGTTGCAGCCTTTCAGTACCTGAAGGGACCCTACAAGAAAGATGGAGAAAGGCTACTTATACAAGAATATGTAGTGACAGGACAAGGGGAAATAGCTTCAAACTGAAAGAGAATAGGTTTAGATTAGATATATGAAAGAAATGCTTTACTGTGAGGGCGGTGAGGCACTGGAACAGGTTGCTTGCAGAAGTTGTGGATACCGCATCCCTGGAAGTGTTCAAGGCCAGGCTGGATGGGTCTTTGAGCAACCTGGTCTAGTGAAAGCTGTCCCTGCCCGTGGCCGGGGGTTGGAACTAGATTATCTGTAAGGTCCCTTCCAACCTGGCCATTCTACGGCTTCTTCTCCCCAGGCAGGAGCAAGCTGGGCTGCCAACACCCTGTGCATTTAGAGTCAGCAGGAAAATTAGCACCCTCTCCTAGAAGAGTGTTGAAGGGCAGAAAAGGGGACTGGAAGAAAAATGGAAAAGGTGAATGAACTGAGCATTATTCAGTGGGACAACTGCCTGGCTTTGCCATGGGAGCAGGTGTTTCACCCGTGACAGGGAAGTCAATTCTGCAAGGGAGATGGAGTTGCCCATAAAGCTCCTGCTGCTGTACCCACTGTGCCACCCCTTTACTTCATCAGCACAAGCATCCTGTATTTCTTAGGTGTTCTGAGAGCTGAATTCATGTAATAGCTGTCCCTCTATATAGTCAGCATACTTGCTTTTTGTTCTCTTTGTAATGTTGACAGCTGCAAAATCTGAACATCTGTTGTTATTCTTGTCACAGTTCCTCTTCCTTGGGGCACAACTCACTGTCCTAGAATTCAGAGGCTCTAAAAGTGTCCCTGGTTGACTTTGTTTTTACTGTGTTTGGCCAGAGTTTTTTTAAAAATCACAGAAAACAATCTGAGTGAACTGATTTTGTTCTGATAGAGCTGGTTGTAAGAGAAAGGAATGCATCTGAGCAGATGATGAGTATTAGCAGTGTGATTCAAAACAGCCAGTGTAGCAGGCTGCAGACAGGGAGGCAAGGTGCTCACAGAGAAGAATCCCAAAGGGTAAAAATATTTCAGGAGAAATGCCAATTCCTATACAAAATGATATCAAGGACATGACAGAATTCTGTCTTCCTGTGGAATTAAACTAGGAAAATGCCATACTGGGGCATTGATAAGGGCAGGATAAGGCATACCAGGAAAACCAGAAAATCCAAGAGAAATAAAAAGGCAAAACTGTGCTAGTAACTACAGATATCTATAGCTGATTGCCAGAAGCAGGGGGTGAAATCAGTTTCAAAGAGAAGGGTGCAAAAGTGGCAAGTAAACCCAGTGTTGGCTAAATGCGTAAGAAATTAAATAGTGTGCTATGTTTTCACCCATACATCTTTTATGAGAAAGGGAGAGAAAATAATCATCAGGAAGAGGACTAAACTGCTTAGAACCTATTAGGTGACACTTTCACAAAAATATTAGTAGTGATTGTTATTTAAACTGTTAAGGAACATTGAGGAGGAAAGTCCACACCAGGAGAGAGGAAAGAGCAGATTAAAGACTGTTTAGGTGAGCGGGATATATTCAGACTGAAAGCACAAGAAGAACATACCCATGGTTTCTTACAGAACTGGAAAAACTGTATGTGCTAGAATCATTATTATTTTTAACTAAAAATAATGCATTTACCAAAAAATATTGAAGTCCCAGAACACTGGAGAAGGACAAATGCTATAGAGAGAACAACGTTTTTTTAAAGTGGAAAAAAATGTGATGTAGAGAATTACACCTTAGGC
The DNA here is from genome assembly GCA_013397115.1 of Edolisoma coerulescens. Classification (NCBI taxonomy): domain Eukaryota; kingdom Metazoa; phylum Chordata; class Aves; order Passeriformes; family Campephagidae; genus Edolisoma; species Edolisoma coerulescens. Next base: position 790,669 of record VWZW01004142.1, read on the forward strand.
AGCTTAGTTTCAGTACACATAAAAACTAGAAGAAATTACATTTAAATAACAGTAGAAATTATTTAAAATTTAGAAAATATAAACCTAAAAAAATGAGAAAATTAGAATAATTTGGTATAGAAAAGAGATACCTAAACTAGGACATAACTGAACAATATGAAAATATGGTGATTTTCTAGGCAGCCTATGGGAGTAGAGCAAGACAAAAAAACAGTTTAAGTAGAGGCAGAGAAGAGGCATATTAGATTTTAGGACAAACTTGCAAATGATAAATGTGTTTGGGCAGTATCATTTACAAGATAGGTTGTAGAACTTGCAGTTGCAAAGTCCCTGAGGAAGACAACCATCTGCCTTTTCCTAAAGTTTACTTTCACACCTCCCAGCAGTGAACTTTGTTGTACAAGCAAGTTCCCACAGACTGCCCGTGCAAGGCCAGCCTTGATGGGTTGCCTCTGCCTGTGGTTGCCTAACTCTAAAATGGGAATAGATGTTTCATAGAGAATCTCTCTTAGATTTGAGTTAGCAGGACTCAAACAGACCAGTGCCTTTTGGGAATGGTCTGGACAGAGGTGAGCTTGTGAGGGTTTCTGAATCTGCTCAGAGAAATTGCTCTTGCCTGTCCTACATCAGAAATGGCCTGGCACCCCTATGGCCCTGCTGTGCAAGCCTTGAACTTAGTGAAAATCCCAAGGGTGGTTTTTGCACATCAGGGCATCTCCTTTTCAGTCCTGAAACACTGCTATCAAAACGTACAATAAGTGTTGCACAGTTCATCTACACAGTTAGAAATTAGACTAACCTCAAGGGTAGGTGAATCAATACATCCTTTAGAAAACATCAAAGAGTTATGATTTCTGCTAGGTAAATATTCCTACTGTGTACCAAACATAGAGCATAATGGGTCTACTCTGACCCAGTTAAAAGTGGTACCTGAGAGGTAAGCACAAAATAACAGTTAAGCCTTGTCAGCAGATTTACATTTAATTGAGCTCCTCTAAGGGAGGCTAAAGCTGTGCAAGAAGTGAGCAGCAGCATGACACATTTACAGTGATCAGGTCTGTGGCAGCCTTGGGTGTCTGGAGAATGTGCCATTTGTGCACATAAACAAAAGCTTTATTGGACCACCAGGCAAACTTTCATCCGGAAAATGGCCACGTAAAAGTGGAGATTGGGAGGAAAGAGAGATCTCCCGACACAGCACATCTGACTGGAAGTGACTCAGCCTCTGACTGCTCAGAAAACCATATCTTAAAATCTCTTTTATATAAAAAAGGCTAAAATCCCTTTTAAAACAAGGACTTTTTGCTTCATTTTTTCTCTAGACAGCTGTTCCAATTGGTCTCTTGACCAATGAGCTGTTCTCATTGGTCTCATGATCCACACACACCACTTTTGAATTTCTATCCTAAATTGTCACCATTTTGCTATTTCATTTGTTCTTTTGCCAGCATTGTCATTCAATTGTCATGGTCAGGGAGAGGCCACATCCCGTCTCAAGCTTTGTTTTGCTCTTTGTCTGAGGAAGGCAAGTATCCTTCACTTTCAGAGCCATGCACAGTGAAATAATCCCCATGGTAATGCTTGAAGGAGCTGGCTTGATGAAACGGGACTGATGCTGCAGTGCCACTGAAAGGGGTAGAGTGATGGTAGTACTTCTGGGATCATTCAGCTCTTCCTGGGGGATGTTATGAGGTAATTAACACATTAAGAGTGAATTTGGGCTGTGGTTAGGGTTAGGGTTGGGATCTTCCCTGAGACACTGGGATGAGGGGAGCCATCAGCAGTCCACATGCTGTGGCTGAAATCCAGTCAATGACTTGTTGGCAGGAATTTGGTCCAATAGACACATCCAGAGCAGCAGCTGTGTAATTCTCAGGAAAGATGCAGCATGGCTTTGGGTAAGTGACTGGCCACCATCATCAACAATGACAAATTAGGACAGAGAAAAAAAAGCAGTTCTGCATCTAATTCTGCTTCATGTTCCTTTGTGGACAGGTAACAGCCTGGGAGAAGTCAGCAATGAAGAAATGCTGCATTTCTATGGCCCCTTGGCCTTATCCTGAGGATAGGATTTTCTGTGTAACACTATATGTATTGCTACAAGATTATGCAGTCCCTTACCACATGATTTTTCATGAAATAATAAGGTCAGTCTTTCAATTACATCTCACTGATAACTCTGATGAAACTCAGATGTTTTCATCTCTACCTCTTGCCAGCAGCAATTTTTACATTTCCGAAACTTTCACATTTGGCTGCTAAAAATGCATTCCAAAATCTGGACTTAGATACCCACATAAATACAGGCTCAGACATAGAGCTCTGACTTCAGAGGCCTGCAGTCAGTTGATGCCTAAGAAAACCAGACCATTTTTCTCAGCAATGAGTTCCGCATAGAGCAACCTGATTTCTCTGAACACCTTTCCCTGTATATATGAGATCGTTGTTAAAGCAGTGAAAATATTATTTAAAAGACACAGGACAAATGTTACAGATCCTGGATTTTTAAAACCTCTCTTCAAACCAAAACTTAACCTTTATCTTAAAAAAAACTGACTATGTGTATTTGGGCTAAGAGTACCAAGCAATATTTTTCTTATAGGTTGTTTAAAGGGAGAGTTAATCTGCGTTTTTATTCATTTCTTTTAGCCCTTGGGAAAGAATAACACAATATATACACATGGAGAGAAAAAGCACAGCAAGCTTTGCAGAGCCATCATTTTTTCTCTTCTGGTGTTTATTTTTGGTGATGTCTTATCTGGGTGACAGAAAACACAAACAACAAACAACAGCAAACAGTGCAGAGACTGGCTGAAATACAAGATTTATGTAACCAGCTCTGGCTCGTTTCTCAACCATTATTCAAGAAGTGTTACACACTGAACCCGCATGACTCTGATGACCAGCAGCACGCATTCAGATCACCTCCAGGGACGGAGCACCAGGGCTGCAAGTCACCAGATCCAGGATGGCAGGTCAGGAAGTCAGTCAAATTGTGTTCTTACCCTTTCTGTGTGCTTGCAGTTTCTTGTGAATGAGAGAAAAATACAATAATTCTTCAGTAACTCGTGAATAAAGCTGAATTAAAATTACCATACTCTTATCTGTTGTGAGAAGCTACAAAATATAGGGGTGTTTTCTTTATTTACCATTTTTTCATGAAATAGTATGTGTCCATCACTACAGAACTTATTCCACTAGGGAATATACATATCCATTTTGGAAAGCTGAAAAGGCAGAGGAGAGAATTGGGCTGACCTACCACAATCATACTATAATTCAGGTTGGACGAGACCTTTAAGGTCATTAATTCCACTGTTAACCCAGCACTTCCAGACCTACCACAAATCATAACATCTAATAATGCTCCCAAGAAAACATCCCTGAGATAAAATATCAGCAAAAAATTTCCTATGAAATGCCATTTGTAGACTGACAGCTGAAGAACGAGCTCCCACATTTAAGTGCTGCAATATTCCAAGGAAGTACCTGGATATTTGGATAACTACTGGATGAATAAATGCAAGAATCTATCTGTACTTCCATCAGAAGACTGCCTTGTTTGGATGCAAATACAGTCCGAGCTGGACTCTAGCCCATGGGATTGTAAATACGCCAAGTACTGGATCCTGGTGGGAAGCAAAACTTAGTATTTTTCCATCCTTTAACAAATGAAGATGTTCAGGAAAAAGCTCTGTAAGGTAACTAAGCCAAGCTTCTTCCTCAACATGTCTGGCATCCCCTCCTGTCAGGAACTATATGTTTTGTAGGCAATTGGCTGTTAAAGTGTATGTTCTTGTGCACTAGGTTCTTTGTCATTCTCAGGCTCAGGACAGTGGACACAGCCAACAGTAGCTTCATGCTGCTCTCCATGTGAGTCTCCCCTCCACCTTTAACATAGAATACTGTCTTATCTATAGATTATTTCTGAAGATTCTTACACTGGTGCCAGCACAGATAACAGCTTGGGTGGCTTTAATATTTTCAGATTCTGCTCCCTTAAGCCAGCTGCAGTGTGAAATGCAAATACAAACTGGGTTAACTCTTTGATCCCTATTTGCATATCTGGCACAGTGGTCGAGGACTGTGGTTCCAAGTACAGTACTATTTTCAGGCTTTGTCCTAGAGCTGTTCAGCATCACTGAGTGGGTGCTGACACTACATTTATAACATCCAATTAGTGTTAGCAGTAAACAGCGAGACCCACACAAATGCCCCAGAAAAGCAAAGGAGAATGACTTGCTACTGAAGTCCAACAGGTCAAGGGAGGTGATTCCATCCCTCTTCCCTTTTCTGATGAGACCCCATCTGAAGTACTATGTCCAGCTCTGGGGTCATCACCACAGGAAAGACATAGGCCTGTTGGAGTGGGTCTGGAGGTGGGTCACAAAAATGGGCAGAGGGCTGGAGCACCTTCCCCTGTGAGGAAGTTGAGAGAGTTGGAGTTGTTCAACCTGGAGAAGGGAAGGTTCTGGGGAAACCTTGCTTCAGCATTTCAATACTTAAAAGGGGGCTTATAAGAAAGATGGAGAAAGACTTTTTTAGCAGGACCTGTTGCAATAACACAATGGGTAACGGTTTTAAGCTAAAGTATGATAAATTTAGATGAGCTCTAAGGAAGAAGATTTTTGCAATGAGAGCGATGAGACACTGGAACATGCTGCCCAGAGAAGTTGTGGATACCTCATCCCCAGAAGTGTTCAAGGTCAGGTTGATCTAGTTGTCCAGAGCAACTTGATCCTGCTGAAGATGTCCCCGATCATTGCAGGAGAACTGGACAAGATGACCTTTAGAAGTCCCTTCCAACCCAAACTATTATATGATTCTGTGATAATGTCTAGGCCTAGAAAGATGCATAGCATAGGCTTTGCCCATTAAAATGATTTTCCTTTGATAACAAACAGAAAATTTGCTTGTGTATCTTCCCTGTCTTCTGCTCAAATCAGTAATATAATAAAAAGTTGCTACATGAATAGCATGCACCCAGTGGAACAGCTCAGAACTCATTTTCTTTCTGCTCCCACTATAATTAAAATAAAACATTTGATCTTCTTCTAGACAACACTTGGAATTGGTTTTCTGCCATGGTTTGATTGGATTTTTGAAAACTTTTTATCCCACTGTTGTACAGATGAAAATCTATACATGACAATCTTTCAAATTAATAGTATAAACCTCTATGTTGGCGCTAGATAGTGTCTTTTCTACAGCTGAAATGACATGAAAAACATATATGTGGAGGAAATATGACAGTATGAGCTGTCAGTCATCTGGTAAACAGAGAAAGCCCACAGACCTGTGGGCCTGGACAATGCTATGTGAAGAATGAAATACTAAGTTTTGAGGTGGGGAGGAAGAACAGGTTCTCTTTTATTGATGCATTTTCAGGTGCTGACTGATCACTACTAAGCTTAAGCACATAAACGTCATAGGCACAGGGAAGAGAGTCTAAAACACCCCTGTGAGATTGCCAGCTCTGTATTTCCTCCCAACCATCAAACTCTCCAGCAGCCCCTGACGCACAAGTTACTCCCTTCTTCCAAATCCCTCCAGGGGCTGACTAACCATGATGTGCAGAAACTCTGCCAAGGCAGCTCCTGACACAGATAGTAAATACCAGGATACATCACTGGGTTTGTACAAATATTTTTTATGCCTTAAAAGATTTTTTTTTAAATTTTTAATGCACTTGCACCATAATGTAGAAGAATTGCATTATTGTTATTCTGTGTCGTCTATGTATCATCCAGGCTTGTCCTTCAGCAGATCTGTAATACAGACCTGCAATACCACTAGCTGGTGTAACTGCCTCTAAGGGGCTGAATGAAACTTCCTGGCCACCCCTTGTTGTGGATTTTTTAGATGACAGAATTACTCCAGCTTTAGATTTTCTTCAAGGTTAAAAGGCTGTTTTTCTTTTCAGAGTGCTTTTGCCAAGGAACCTGTCACTCTCTGCTCTCAAATCTTTTGTTCTGTACCTATGAGAGAGTTTCAACAACCAGTACAAACCTAGACAGCTCAGGTCGTCAGAAGAATCTTTTCCAAATACCTAGTGGGACAGAGGATGTAGCTCATGCTATAAAATGCTGTTGTAAAATGCTCATGCAGTCCAGTTCTCCCACACCTAAGTTAGCATGAACTGGCCTGCATGAGCTGGTGGTGTCTTACTGGCCCCAGTTAACAGAGAAGACTCTTAGCAGCTGCCAAGCAAAAACTGTGCTGGCATTGTGGCCATAGATCCTCTGACATGTTTTCAGAAGGGCTTTTTTTTGTGGGAAGAATCACATGAGGGAGAAGAATGAGCAGGAGATGCCAGAGGGGAGCCAGAGCTGGAGAAATAATGAGTCATCATAACAACACTGCCAATTCTTTCTCTCCTTGCTGCTTTCCAACACAAAAGGAGCAAGTTCAGCACTCTCAGCTCCCAAGACAGCTGCATTTTGTAGCAGCAGTGTTTCCCTCCAACACTGAACTTTTTATTCTGGACAGTGGCACCCCACTTATTGCTGGTTTAAATGATGATTCTCTTCTAACTCTGATCCCTTTTCTGAAAACCTAAAATATTTTCCTCCCATGAGGGGAGCAGCAGTTATACCACTATATCTGACAGTCAAAACTCAAGTGAAAAACATAACCCATGTTCTCGATCCCAGCTATTCCAGCCAACTGCGTCATATCACTCACTTAATTTTTTTAAAATTTATTTTGAAACTACTAAGGCTTCTCAACCTATTATTGACCTACCATTTCCCAGCAGGAGGCTGTTAAGGGTTGAATTTATGCAACAGGAAGCAATCTTTTAATCTCCAGTCTGTCCTTTCAAGAACAAATTAAAATTACTACTGATAAGGCCCATCTTATCTTGATGAAACATTTAGGGATATGGGCAGATATGTATTTCACCCATAACTATGCAGTAAAATTATTTGCTTGATAAATTCTGCTTTTGCTCAGTTTGCTGCAACATCCAAACAATCTAAGGTTAAAGAATAATTTTGTCTGATTTTGAAATGTGCTGCACAATAAATAGCCTTAATTTATAAAAGGGTTGGAATTCTGAACTTTCTAGAAATTTGAGTGCTTTTAAAATGTCCTACTTTTTCTTACTCAAAAGTCTGGAAGTGCATTTCTTCACAGATTTTCCTTGCATTGCTTGTAATTTTATTTGCAGTGGTTTTTTCATGCTTTCTGTGCATCTGAAAGTCTGCTTTCTGGGTACGATCCCTTTACTATGACAAGATTAACATCTGAAATTGCTCCTTTGGTGGTTCTTGCCCTTTAAATCCTGTTTGTCTGCACCACTGGTGCTTGCTCACAATCCTCCACTTGCAAACCAAGGAAACAGCATTGGTCCTGCGCTCCAACAAACCCCTGTAAATGAGTTCAGGAGGGATGCTGTAGGTTCTGCTCACACATATGGGAGCCTGGGCTCTTCCAAGGTCTGTAATGCAGCACCCTCTGCTCCAGGAGGCAAGAGTCACAGTACTCAACCCCATGGGACGACCTTTTCAGCAGTTTGGGGGTAAAGCATCCAGTAGGTCACCACTTACCCTACAAACTGAGAGCATATGGCATGCACACTGTCTCAGTGTCCCAAAAGGATGACCCAGTGATCCGAACCAGTGACAATAGCTGCCAGTTGTAGAGTTTAGAGCTTTTTGTTTCTTCTTTTCTTTTAAAGACAAAGCTAAGGGTGGACTTGTGTCACCTCTGTCTTGGATCACTGGTGAAATTCTCCAGTTTTCAGGTGTCAAAGCAGGGGAGCAGCTTTCCATGCTCTTGGATTATGGAAATAGATGATGGATCTGAAAGGTAAGTGGTGCCCAGAAGAGAGTTTGCTGCCAAGGCTTTGCTGACAGGTGCAGGTACACAAACAGCTCCTGTCTGAATTTTGCAGGTGTCCTGCTAATTTTCAGAGGTTGCCTGATCGCTTACTTCTGCCTCATTTAATGCTGAAAATCATTTATCTCTATTAACATAATTCACAGTCTCTTTCACTTGACAGTGGTAATAGACACTCACCTGGCTAATCTTCATATGAAATTCCCAGTTTAGGTTTCATTTAACTTCTATCAGTTCAAATCTTTTTAAGGAGCCTGAAGGAAATTTCCACCGAAATGCCCTTGTGAAAGATAAAATGTCATTTTTGAAAGATAAGCTACCTTTTTTTCAACTTTCAGACATCCTACATAACTCACACATATCATCCAATGCAAATGTGATACTGAAATAAGCACAGAACAAAAGTTAAAAGGAAACTAGGCAATGAAGTTTGCATATTAGAAAACATTTCAATATTTGCAGAATAAAAGAAAAAAGAGAAAAATGAACTTCTGAAATTTCCTCTGAGAAAATGCATTAAAATCTCATCATCTTCACTTTTAACCTTGCTGTGAATAATGTCAGCTCTGGGTCAGCTTTGCAGTAGTGACCCCCATCCTCTCTCTCCTCCTCTGCCAGCTGCCTCCCTTCCTTTCTCGGATTCCACAGCAGAGCTGGTATTTCTCTTATCTCTGCTAGCTTTCCCCGCATCTAAACACATAATTTCCTCCCCTAACTCCCCCAGTCACCAGCTCCTGGTAGTGCATGTACTCTCCAAGTAACAATTCTTGCTGATCTTAGCAAGCCATGTTGCTCTTCTGGCTCCTTTGAGTGCTCTCCAGAGCAAAATTGGCTGCAAAGCAACCAGGCTTGTACCAAAGCACTTTCCTACATTCTCTTTCCTATGCCCTGTGTTGCTGTAAAAACCAGTCTGTAAAATGTTAAGTTATTCTCCATTATTTCAATAGTGGCCATGAAGTTTATTTGGTTTTATAGAAGGAAACAACTATTTTAACCTGCTCTTTTCATTTGCAAAGGGCTTCAATTTCATATTACTATTTTCCTCTGCTTCTTTCCTTATACTGCTAGGATATCACCAAACAATATATTGAACCTCCTCCACATGTTTGCTAGAAGCATTTTTTTCAGGAGACCTATAAAAATGAAGTAGAAGAGTGATCCTAGACCTAGTAAGTATAAGAAAGAATTGCCCAAGAATGCATTGCTGTTTGCTACCAAATAGGAATTAATTTGATATTCAACATTTGTATGACTGGTTTTGTTTGCCAAGACTCTGGAGTGCCTTGGAGCTCTCGCCAGAGCAGGGCGCTGCTGTGGGAGGCACTGTGCAAGCAAAGGGAAAAAAAGACAGCTGAAAAACTAAGTCAAGCAATAAACCGCTTGGAATCTGCATAGATGTAATTGCTGAAGTAAAACCACTCATTGTTCTGTCTGATTTTATCAAAACAAAATGCCAGCTGGTACAGAGGAATGCCTTCCTTCAAGGAAAGCAACGTCTCAAAGTACTGGGCAGGAACTCGTTAGACAAAATATCTGGCTCCTTATAGACCAGCCTGAACCGTGAAATCCAACTATTTATGTTTGTGTTTCTGCAATAGCTATCAAGATGACATTATAAGAGAAATCTGCAAGGAAATTAAGTGGGATAGAAGGGCAGCACTGCTGTGGAAACAACTGTAAGAGTGACATCCAAAGGTAGCTGTGCTTAGCCATGAGACCAGACTCCTTACAGGACAAATGTGCTACCCCAGAGGCTGTGGTTTCCTACCTGTCCAGCAATGATAATGATGGGAAATGAATGCCACTTATATTTGGCAAACAGTATTAGGGGTTCCAAGTGAGGTTTTAACTGAGTGTTTAAACAGCTTGGTCTGGTTTGGTGTGGAATATCACTTATTTCCTTTAGACCCAGAATTAGAAATGGGTGCTTAGACCTTTCTTGTCTAGCAAATGAGAAGTTCCTCTTCATTTATAGGAACTTTTCTGTAGAAACAGAATCTTTCTTAGCCTTTTTTCCTCTTATTTTTTTTTCTGTCTAAGCAAGGGTGCTCTACTCTAAATAGTTTTTCCTGTAAAAAAGAAGATATGAGAAAGGTTTTCTACATGCACAAGTCTACTAGTGGCTGAGTGCAAGCTTTCTGGAAGGAGAAAACTTCACAAAAGCTTTGCATCCACAGGTTAACTCTCATTATTTGTTTAAGCCTGTCCAGTTGGCAGACAAAAACTGAGAATTTAAGCCATTTCCTCTTGTATTTTTTCTTTGTCCTCAGCCTTTAACAGATGACCTAACTGTAGTAAAAACATAATAGCATAAATGTGTATAAAGCAAGGAGGAAAGGTATAGAAAATGATTTCCTTCACACCTCCAAGGCAGTCCTTAATAGCATGCAGAGCAATGACAGGGTACTACTGAGAGTCCTGCACACACTCCATTTCAGGCAATTTGTGAGGCTCGAGGTATGGAGCAAAACAGAGAAGGGTCTGGAGGTGCAAAAAAGCCTCTAGCAAGATATTTTAGTTTCTGACATTCCTCATCTTCTGAGATAAACACTGAACCACTTTTTGTCTATCAAATGCTGACCATTTTACATACAGATATTATCATCTGCATTTGAGACTAAATATAGGAATCAATCGGTATTTTAATGTAGATCAGTCACCACTGGAGATTTTATTCACATGTGTTCAGTTAATTATTTTAACACGAAAACTGATTTAGTTTAGAAAAAGATACCTGGAGCCTACTTGAATAAGTGAGGTGATCAACTTTTCTAGAAGCAAAGAGAAATGAAGGGAAACACTAGAATCAGTTTGGGTAGATTATACTCACCCACTAACTTCAGTAGGAACACCATTTCATCCATGACCTGATTTCTGTAGCAATAAATACATTCACTATTTTACTAAGTTTTATTTTAAAAATTCATTTGAAAAAAAAAAAGATGAGGAGAACATTATTTGTGCTGTCTTTATGGAGTTACTTGGGAATTAACTTGTCATGGCAGTATTTCGTTTGCCAGAATTCTTTTCTTAGGTATCTCATATTTTCTCTGCCTAGTTGTTCAGGGAATACAGCTTGGACTTAAGTATAATTTAAGAAATCACGGAGAAAGCAGAACTTTAAATGCAATCAGATTGTTTCAGCCCACAAAATCAAGAAATTTTATTACATAGATTTGTGTTCAACAGTTAAAATAATTATCCCCACAAAGGGATCTGGACTCATGTAACCTAGTCTTCTAAACTGATTCGTTTAAACCTCCCCCACTTCTCACAGCTGACAGAGATGCAACCTAAAGGTGCTGTGGCAGTGTAAGGTAATTAAAATCACAACACAAGATGACACCTTTCTTTCCATGGAACAGGGAATCGATCTAACAATTGGTCTGGACATACTTCCATAAAAAGAGATCTTTAGAGCATGATGAGGAGTCCCCAGGTTAGCATAGGTGTCTTTACCACAGGGAAATGATTAGCTGAATTACTTCTTTGGCTTTCTCTGCATTGTGCAATGCTCAGTTAGAACAGATAAAATAGGATTGCTTAGCAGCGGGAATTATTTAACCTATGGGATTTATTACATTTGAAAAATGAAGTCAGTTCTCTGGAGGGAACATGCAGTTACTTAGAAATACATGTGAAATATTTAGGGTGAAGTAATTCATCTGGAATGGTGAACATTTCATTTCTGTAATTTAGTCCTTGATCTGTAGCTGCACTTTGTTTCACAAGCAATTTTAGGGATTATTTTATTTGACTAGCAATATGAAATAAAAACCTGAAAATGTTGAAAAGAGGCTGGTGCTGGAAAGAGGCTGGTGCTGAAGCACAACTGAAACAGCTGTGACCTACCTCACCAGCTGAGCATGCTGGTGTAACTGCACTGGCTCCAGAGGAGTAACACTGGAGAAACAGCCCAGAAAATTGTTATGAAGAGCAAAATTAAAGGGCACATACAAAATATTTTGTTCATTTGTGCCCTACACCTTTCTGCATTCAAAATTTTTGTCCTCAGATTTCCAGCTAACCTAGGAGGTTCTAAATTCTGATAACTAAATCTTTTCATCCAAAGACCTAAGTGACTAAAGATCTTTCAAACATGGTCATAAGTAAACAAACATCTCTCTTGTAGCCACTCTGGTGAGATTTACTAAGCTGTCATTCTTTCATGTCTCATAACCCTCTAGACATCGGCATTCTCAGAGCACATACATGAGAAAGCCTTGCACACACAGGGAGATGGGAGATGGATCAGATGCTGGAATCTGACCATAAAGCTGCTTTCTTTTCTTTTGAAGAGGCAGAAATTCAGACAGCAGATACTTAAATTTTTCATACAAAATGTTCTCTGATGCAGGTTTCTGGAATCCAGCTCTCTCATTTTTTTATATTCCACTGGAATGTAGTTATGTTTAATAACATCTTTCTCTTTTAATGAATACTGAATTATGGAATAATTTCAACACGAAAGATTGGAAGAGATAGGCTGTATTGTGAAGCTAGAGTGTTTAGGAGGAATGTGTGGGTTTATAATATCTTAGCAGAGGAAAGAACTGACTCTGGGTCTTCATATCTATGCAAGGGCTGTAACCATTGAGCTGATGGCTGAAACAGTGTGAAAAATATTATTTAGCACAAACTTCTCTGCAAGGAAGAGCCTAGTGGGCTTGCCAGAATGACAGGCTGGTACTCTGCTGAGACTGAATTTTGTCCCATTGGCCCACTTGAAGACTGCTTTTTACTGGCTACCTTTAGTGTTAGCTCTGATAGACACTACTTGTTGTCAGTTAACCTTCCCCGTGCACAATTTAGGGGCCTCAAGAATGTCATTGGAGGTTATGGGTTTCTGCATTTCCACCGTGATGAGGCTGAATAACTATGCTTGCATTTATTTTTTCTTTTGGTGAATCATCTTCAGCTAATAATGAGGATTTTGCACATAGCTGAATCTTTCCTGTGCCCTTCTAAGCTTCTGCTGGCACCCAGACAAGCATACATCATGGTATTGGCACCCCACTCCTGGCAGGAGGTTGGGACATGTAGACTCCCACAACAGCAACAACCAAGAGTGCTCCAACACTTGCTTGGCCTATGGCTGTAATATGTTTTTTCGTCTCTCTAGAAACTATCTAAACCAGCTTCTAAATGTTCCCAGATTATTTTTCCTGGGGAGCAGAATTCTGATGGTGATGCTGAAAGGCAAGACTCCCACAGGATGCTGCATGTCAGCCTGTCACAAGGCTCTTCAGACAGAAATATTTCTTTTTTCTTAAGCTTTTATGTGGCCTTTTTACAGCTTGAAATAATGGTTTCTATCAGTTCAGGTAGAATATCCTTATAAATGTTTATTTATCTGTTCAGTACAACAATGAGATCTGGGGCTAAATGCTACAGATAAAAAGGAGATTGAAGTAACATGCACAGAGATGCAGCTAATACCTCTAAGTAAATGTCATGTCCATAGTACTCACGGTGAAATGGCATTGGCCAGAGCAGTGTCTTTTCTCTCGTGTCTTCCCAATCATTCACTGTTCCTTTCTAACCTGATATTCTTCCTGTTCTCTCATTCTCTCTCTTAGTGACTCTGTAGCTAGGCAGAGACTTTTCATTGAACAGGCACACTCCTGGCAGAATATCTTCAGGTGGGATATTTACAGACAAAATTAGATTAAAAAAATTTAGCTTACTCTAAAACATTTCCCTCCCTTCCCTTTTACTTCATCCAAAACAAGCATTCAAGAGGCTGAAGTGAAGGGGGAGCAAGGAAACACCCTGCTACCTGTACATCTTTGGGGGATTTCTTGAGAAACTCAATGCAGTCACTCAGAAAGTCAACAGTTCATGAAAAAAAGAAAATGCATCTTACATCTGGGAAAAGACTCAGGCAGAAACTCAAGTGATATTGCAGATATTTAATCTATCCAATTCAAAAGAAATCAAAATGGTTCAAAACAGCTCCTTGCATTATTAAGCCACCGAGTCACTAATTTCCTCATCAGCAGAAAAGCAGCTCCTATGTAAAAGATGGCAATGAAATCAGAACATCTGCTAAAATCACTGCTATTATTTCACTAAGGATATGGTACAGGTTTTCAGGTGGCCTATCCAGCTGACCAGTGCTAATTTGTAGCTGGTAAGGATCTGATGCCTTGTAGGACTACCTAAAAACAGAGCCTAGAGAAAATTAAGAGAAGGAAAAGCGGTTATATTTGTTGAAGGGCCTTCAGGTACATTTAGGGCAGTCAAAGCCCCCAGGGGCTCCACCCAAAAAATGGACGATGGGTCATGGGTTTTCATACTTTTGCAAGTTTGGTCCATTTGCATATTGGGGGTTAATCCTCCAATTACAGCTTCAGGTAATGAAGTCATTTACCCTAAGTTTGCTCCCCCCCAGCTCACTTCTGTTTACATTTCTCGGGGCCTGAGACAGTAGGGTGGCCTTGGTTTCCAGGCCTAGAGAGGAATTGTTTTGTCTGACCAAAATGGGAGAACAGTAGCTGACACTGTACATGGAGTTTAGAGTTATACACTAAAGAATTACAGGATTACAGAGATACAAACAATATAGAAGCTAAAATCCTAAGGCACCAGATCTTTCCACAGCAATATTGTGACAGCAGTCGATGTGAGCTGTCACGGACACTGAGCTGTGATTTCTAAGCAACTAAGCCTTATTGGGTGCACCCATTACAGCCTAACAATGCTGTACCTTGCTGAATGATAGGCAATATTAGTCACTCGCTATGTGGTATTAACAGGTCATGAAAAAAGCTCTTGATAAATTTTCATGGTTATGAAATATTTATTTCTTCAGATTACCTGCATAAGAGACAAATATCCATCACCTGCAAAGAGGGATTTAATTTGTCTGGACAAAAATAACCTCAAAGGCTCTGGGAGCTCTGAAGACAAACTCCTTGGTATTTCTAACAGGCTAAAAGAAGAAGAGGAAAAATTTCTGTCTCTGTATAATTAGAATCTTGCCTTTTTGATCCACATTTCAAGCTGCTGTGCTTCAGGACCCAGTGAATATGGGCTTTGGTGGCATGGCACACATGCCTGTGTGCACACAGGGAGCCTGTGGGGTGCGTAGGGAAGGGAGGTCCGCATCAGGTTTTGGAGAGTGCAAAGCAGGGTCGGGAGGGGGGATGCTGCTGCAGCAGCTGGGGCCAGTGATCCCACCCAGGTGGGAAACAGCACATCTCAGAATTCCTGCTCTGGAAAGGAAGAATACAGCCCAGCCCAGCACTCTGGAAGGTTTCCGAGTCCTTGCAGGCTGATAGGGAGGCACAACACAAAGTGTATGTCTAGAACAGGAACAGGAGAGCTAAATACTTCTGAGGTTCTTGCTGTATTATAGTGTGCAGGTTGGGTCTCACAGAAAACTGGCTTTCCTGGAAGATGAGGCAATTTGTACTTTGAAGCAGTTCAGCATTTACGAAGAATTATCTCTGATTGTAATGAGCAATGATATAAATCTGCTTTTTAATTGATTTTCAAATTGAGTTATATTTTATATTTTTAAAAACTTCTCAGTCAGCCTTACTGAGTATGATTTCCCATTCTGTTTTCCAGTAATTAGTGAAATGAATCTCACTTCGTTGTGGGGTGTGTCAGCTCTGTGTGTCCTGGAACCAGCATGGAATAAAAAGAGGAATTATATGGGGGACAGGGTAATATCTGCTCCATATTGGAAATTCAGATTGTGTAGCTGTCTCGCAGTGCCACATGACTTCTCTGCCCAAATCCAGCCCAGCATGACCCAAACCTTGTTTCTAATAATACATGAGGTGATCACTTACTCAGCCCAGTCTGCTGCTAAACCCCAGCAAAAGAGAAACGGTACCACAAGGGCTGAGCTTCACACCACTGGGAGAGCAGCAGCTGGGAAATCTGATGGACATGAGTTTTTTCAAGTGAGCTTATCCCCCTTCTGAGCCATGAAAACGTTTTCTCAAAAACAATTCCAGGCACTAACAATTTTACAGACAGAAACGTTGTAATTTTTGAGACCATGCATCATAACTTTTTAGTGGGGGAAAAAAAAAAGAAAACAGACAGTCCACAGGGCAATTCAAAGGAGTTTTTGAACTTGGAAAGAAATCCTTGTTTCAGTAACAAAAGAGTTGTTTTAGCATTTTTCCTGGTTGTTATTTTTTAAAGAACATTTCCTGGTTTAATTGTCATTGCTAACTGGTTTTCATTTTTTTTTACCAAGTGTGTGGGAAGAATTATAAAGTTCTCTCTATCAGTAGAAAAAGGCAGTAAAAAAGAGCTGAGTTACAAGGGGTACAAGAGTGCAAAATAAAATTTTAGGGAAGCAAACTAGTGGAGCAAAGCTAGTATGATTTTCTGAAAGATGCTGTCATCATATTTGGTTGCAACAGGGCATGCCTGAAATTAAAACTGATGAAGCAAATGGACACATCAAATTAGCTAAGAATGTGTTAAAGCCAAATTCTATGGTATTCCCAAGAATTTCATTAACAGTATTGCCTCAAAAAAGACTGGAGGATTAGATATTTGGACAATAAGAACATGTGGGTTGCTTCTGGGTTAGTTTTACAGAACATCATAAAATGGTGGGCTATAAAACCAGCAGTGCATCATAAAAGCTAACTGCAAACACTCTGTAAACCAATCTATTTTAACTTCAGAGAAAAATGTGATTTCAGAAGTGAAGGAACCATCTATGTTTCTTCCAAATACCTCTAACTAGACAATATTTTATGTAATAAACTAAATGGGAGACAATAGCTTCTTTCACTCTGCAGTATATTGATAAACCTTAGTTTGAAAAAATAAACGCTTACTCCTAAGATTATGACTTAGCAGGAATAGCCTATTACCCACATTTAGCTTTCTAGACCCACTTTATGTGATTAGAAAAATGTATACAAGGGAATTCATGCATACACTCCTACATTTCTCAGCACAATTTGTGTTCTATACATCTGTCTTTTAAATGACAAATTTTAAGAACCAGGTCTTTTACGAAACGTCAAATAAGCTGTTCATCTAAGTAAAAAAAAACAGTCTTGTGCAACACGAGAAACTGCTGATCAGATTTAACCTTTGAAAATAGCATGGCTGTTTATGCAGCTTGTAAAAAGCTGGTGAGATTTCATTTTTTGAAACACTTTTGAGATACAGAAATGGGTCAATGATGTGTGAGAAGAATCCCACTGGTGTCTGCCCCTGTCGAATATTGCTGCAGTACGTTTGCTTTCCATTATACTAGATTTCAAACCTTTGTGTTTAAAGAGAAAGAATCCAAATATTTAATGTGGAACAGAAAAATAGTATGTAAGAAGACAAAATACAAAATAAATTTGCATTGATATATAAAACATTTGGCTAAATAAACTGAGAGTATGACCATCTTTCTTTTTGCAGATGGACCAGCCTTGCCTTGCTTGTGCTGTAGTCTGGCTGGACATGACTGTATCTGTGCTAAAACCAGCTGCCCATCTGAGAGCTGGCTTTCTTGGCATTAGGTACCAGAATTACCCAAACTGAAGTTTGCCTGCTATCCCAGCCCTTCCGTTCTGTTTTAGGCAAGTAAGTTAGGTCCTTTATATCCAACTTCTGAGTAATTTTCACTAACTTTGTGAAATGTCTAACTGTACCACAGGACATGACTTCTACACCTTCTCTTTCCTGCTCTGCACAACGATCATGAAAGGACCTCCCTCGTTCACAGGACAGCGTGAGTGGAACTGGCACCGTATAACCTGAGGGACTGTGCCTTGGGGCTCAGCCATGTGCTGGGTACTGAGGTGTCCCCAGCTTTCCTGTTGGTTTCCTAGCTCATGTGTAGTTCCAAGAAAATGCAGCTTCACAACGTTTTTAGAGCCGTGCAGGCCAGCAGCAGCCCTGGTGCTTTCACGCAAGGCTGAGACTGGGTTGGTATCTCCAGGCTGAAAGTGCTGTGGATACAACGGAGAGATGGATGATATGGCTCTGCAGGGATCTGTGCAGCCACAGAAGCTGAAACACTTCCTTTATGTTCACTTATCCACCCAGCTTTAGCCCCAATGCCTCAGATAAGGGGCACTTGTCTGTAGATTAAGCATCTCTGATAACTGTTCACGGTGGATGTATAAGCACCCTGAAAGGATTCCTGGGCATTGCAGTTCTTCAGATGATGTAACACTGGGGTTTGCCTGTATTTCTTTGGGACTTCTCAGTCAAACGAACATACCAATTTTTCATCTACCCAGCTCCCATAATTTCTCATTGATATGAAAATTATATATGCACAGGGTACATATGAAATCTCTGACTTGGCTTTGTCAAAGCATTAGGAAAGAAACAAACTTTGTGTTAGGAAATATCAGTCTGTGTGAGACTGACTGTTTAGTGAAAACACACTTCACACATTTTATAGGGCAGAAATGAAAAAAGCATTTTGCTTCTTTACTTTCAGGACTTTTTGTTTAGACTTGATTACTCTTGTACTTCTTTTACTAAAAATGATACATTTGAGAGGCAATTCAATCTCATAAAAACATTATTTCATTAAAACCTGATATTTATACTTTTTTTTTTGTTCCAGCCCAGCAGTGAAAGAAAATATTTGGAGCTTGAAGATCACCCAAAGGACAGAAATTTGGGGTTATAACAAGCAGCATTGCTTACCAGGCCTGCATTTCACACATATTGAGTGCTCTGATTGCTTCCAAACCAGTTCCTTTCTGTGTGGCTTCTACAGGAGAAATTCCATCAGTTCATGGTTTACTCATATGTTGGTCATTCTCAACCACCAATGCATTTGTGAACCTCCCTGCTGTTTTACTAGCATGACTGGATCCACATGAACCCAAATCTCTGGCCTTTCCCATAATCTGCTACAAGGCCACCCTGTCAGAGCTTTCTGATTCAGCTGGTGCAGGGAACCAACGCAAGAGCCATTACACAACACATAAGGTGTATGTGTATTTTCCCACATTACTCCTCACCCATCCCAGCCACTGACCAAACATTAGGTGTGACAGAAGACATCTTGTCAGACACGGGTAAATGTGATAGATCAGTCATCTTCCTTGTCTTTGCTGTGGCATTATAGCTTTCCTCTTTTTTCAGCAGTCAGTGGGAGAATTTCAGTCTTAGAAAATGATTGTGTTCCTTACAGATTTCCAAAATAGATGAAATCTTGAGCAGCGTAGCTGGCATCTTAATTCTCTTTTTTGTGTTGAATGTTAAAAAAAAAAAAAAAAAATCCAGTTATATTGCAGTCTATGCCAAAAATATTAGCAAAAGATCAAGAAGTCAGTACGAGAAGTTGTGTTGGATGATGACAGGGACTCAGTGCAGCAGCACCTCCATTAGCCGAAAGGACTTTTAATGTGGGTGCCATGGCAGAGACCTTGAGGGTTACCACGTGCTCATCACAGTCCCATTTCTGAGATCTAGTGACGTAGTAGCAGTCAGACATAAGCAGGGAGAATAAAAATAACCACTACCTAAGGACAAAAGATAAGAGATTAAAACCATCCTGTTTATCCTGGTTGATCGTCCAGAAATATTTAAAGATAATTGTATCATTATGAATAGAATGGTAATGGTTTCATTCAGTAGGTTTTCTGGATTGCCTTTTAACTGGATGAGAGGTACATACGAAACTCAGCTTCAGTCCCACCTTCCCCCTGAAACTGCCACCTTTACACAGCACTGTAAAGCCTCTTGATGTGGTATAGCTCCCTTAACGGAGCTGACAGACCTCTCTGTCCTTGCAACCTTCACAGCCTGCTCCCATCAATTCTGCTTCTCTTTCATGTATGCAAATACATATATATGGCACAAGTCATCAGTTGGGTTTTAGTTCTCATGAAGAGGCCAAACAACAGCACTCAGATCTTTTACCATCTGCATATTTTTTTAGTCAACTGTCTTCATTTCAGGACTGCCACTCAGATGCACTTGAAATTTCAACTTTCTTCAAAGAATCTGTTCTTTTTGTCCCAGCCTCAGATCACAAGCTCATTCCATACTGTGCATCAAGTAAACTTCGAGATCAAAAATATGCTGGTCTTGGGTCTTACTGGAACTGGAAGTAGCAAGTGAAAGGCTGTGTATTGCAGGAATCCAAACTATTCAGTATGTCAACAGTATTTGAAGAGCCACGTGTGCGTCATGTTCTTGTTTGCAAGCTAATTAGACTGCTTGTTTTGAAAGATGGATTAATGAATTAATCACAGGGTGTGGTAGATGTTTTTTCTTGGCATTCTGAGACTGATTTAATATAAAGTGTTTTATTTTTTTCCATGTATGATTCATTTCAGAACTCAAAAACACATAAAATAGAAATGTGAAAATGATAACTGTGTTAAAAAATGAAAATTATAATCACTGCCATCTTTGGCACAGCAAGTTTTCTTCTATGTTATCTGAAACTGTAGATAGTACCAGCAACCATGGAAAGAAGGAATGATATGGGAGCTTTCTCCTTAATAAATCAAAGCTGCATGGAAAAGGGTGCGGTTTTGATTGCACAAAATGTCAGACAGGTTTCTGGTGTGCAAATCTGAAAACAGGGGTGGTTCACATCTTGATGCTTTCTCATACTGCAGCATTTAAGGAATTTATTTTTTTTTTTCTTTATTCAAATCAATTACATTTTAGGCAACTCCTAATATTGCAAAATTCACAGTCTCAAGTTTACATTCAAAAGCAGAAGGCAGCAGAGACTGGGATCTGGCTCAGCCTCTGACCATTTCTGGCCACTCATTTCTGGCCAATTCACCAAATTGGGCATTTATACTTGCACTTTTCACTTATTTTCCTGTTTTTCAGCTTTCCCATGCTGAACAACTGCCCACCTAATGGGCAGAATTATGGACACCCTTTTCATGGTGATCTAACCTGCAGGGCACTGCATGGTGAGATCCTGGCCCCTGGCACACAAGAAAAGAAAGAATCTTATGTTCAGCAATGCCAAGTTGTGTGATTCTGAGCAGGACATTTAGTATGAACTGTGAACCACCTGGTCTTCAACCACTTTGAAAATGAGAGGTGGAGCCAGATTTTCAAAGGTATTTACCTTAACAAATAAAGATAGATATAAATGTCTAAGGACAGAGATAAGGTGCCCTAGACACTTTTTTAAAAGTTCCTGGGAAATTTTTGGGAACTCAATCAATACGGTTTAGAAAGCTACACAGTTATTAAAATCCCACAAATCAAACCTTTGCAAATGCAATCTTTGTTTCCTGATCCCTTTTGTTTTCACTTTCAGCTATACAAACACTCTCTATGCAGATACAGGACTGTGCAGTTCCTTCACCAACAACCTCCTTTTCGTTCTTCCTCATTACTAAAACTGAAGAAATGTCAGAGACCAAAGTACAGACTTCAAAATCTGCACTACAAGTAAAGGGGACATTGTGCAGCCCAAACATACCCCATAAGGTCGTACACTGAGCCAAGGCAGTACTCCCACACCTGTTGATTAGGAAAATAAGCATTTCTCTTAAACACTGAATAACTGTTAAATGGAAATTTAGCAGAAGTAACACACAGGAAGACTGAGTCCTAATTACGTTTCAGAGCATAACTATACAAGTGTCTGAAAGAGACATTATCCAACCATAGTGAGTGAATGCTCCCAATAATCCATACCACTGCTAGGTATGGATTTAGTTATGCATTGTGATTTCTCTTCACATCTGCTTTGTTTGAAAGCAATAAAATAGAGAAAGCTGTCACAGTCGTCCACCAGTTTAAAAAATCCCAAAAATCATGCTTTAGTGTGTTTTATGGAGCTCTCACTGCAGCTGAGATTTATTGCATCAGTGGGAAAACAAAATTGTCATTATTTTATGTTTTCTGTTGTCTGAGGGTGAAAAACGCTATCTTTTAGGCTGTTGCTGAGTACAGTGATGCATTTCAAAACTCTATTAATACCCTATGCTCCCACCTGAGAGTCCAAATAGCTGATTTTTTTATTTCTTTTGCTTTTTGTACATTAGCTAGTGTATGATAGTGCTGCGATATGACCGTATGACCAACAAGTTTACAATGTAGCACTCAAAGAACACAAATCAACATTGTTCCTTGGAATAAAATAAGCAGCTTTTATCACAGAGCATACTGTACAGAATAGACAGTGGGATAGATTTGCTGGAAGGGGCAGGGAAGGAGGGCTCTGTCATCAGCCTCAGCATCCCAGTAGGCCAGGTAGCATGGTGGGAGCCTCCTGCTCACTCCTGCTCTCCCCCTTCCCATAGCCACTTCCCCATGCCCATCCAGAGCGATGCACCCAGTGCTGTGTCCCTCCTCAGGCCCTGCTCCTCTTGCTCTGCACCTCTCAGCTCATGTCCCTGGCAGTGAGCTGCCCCTAGCTCTGCACAGCACTGGGACAGATGTCCCCAAACCAAGGTGGTGCTTCCAGCACAGGCTGTGACTTGCACTGGGAGTAGGGATTTCCCAAGGTAATGGCAATCCTGAGTGCCCTGGGTGCCCAGAAGAATGGACTCAGTTGTATCCTTAGTTTTTCTGCAACATCCTCAGAAAACTTCCATTTCCAGGCTTATATTACTCTTCACTTGAGACAGTCACTCATACTCGCTGGAAAATTTGGACTGAAAGGAGCTCAGACCATCTGGCTAATAAGCACAGAGAGCATGGTCAGGTCCAGTGGCCCCTGGCTTTTTCAAGAACATGGTGCAGGCAGAGGTTGTTCAAGAGGGCAAAGCAGAAGGAAGTGCAGTAAGTCAAGAAAAGCTTTCCGCTCCTCCTTCCAGCCCAGGATTCCTTAGCCAAGGAATGATCATCACTGCACAACTTGCAAAAATGTCTCTTGCGATTAGGAGGGACCATGCAAGAGCTGGGATTACCTTATTTTCCTCTGATTTACCCTTCTCAAGTGCTTAAGATACGTCCTACCTCTTTTCTCTCCACAAAGCCACCTGAGCTGTTTGTCAGTGCTTCTTCACAGAGCTGAGGGTTTCAGCAATAATAGTTCACTGGCATTTTGAGGCTCTGAGATCTGGAGCCTCACCCTCTGCAGCTGAGACTCAGCATGCTCCTCCCTAACACTTTTTGGGCTGAAATCAGAAAGCTATTTTGAGAAATCAGATTTCTCGAAACAGAGAAAAAATAAAATCTCAACCTTAAATGCTACTGAGTGGTCACTGTCATATTTAAAGGCATAATTCAGTCTGTTGGGGATAGAAAAACTGCGGGTGGCTGTACAAAAATGAGGCAATAAATAGTTGGATAATTCTCTGTCAGCTCTACTGCAACAGGTTTGCAAAGAGCTTTGCTGTATATCTGGAGTTCAAGAGCAGCTTTCCATCTGCATTACTGCAGAGTACAGTCTGTAATCTGTAATCTTTTTTCAGTCTCATATTAAATAAGAAAATAGAAAACCGGAAAACAAAACGAGGTGAGTTATAGCAGCGACACATTTTAGTGTTTGTGGCTTTAAAAAGTTCTATGATAATTAGAACTTACGTGATTCATACTCTACAGTTTTGTTTGAGTATTGCTTAGGTTAATTCATACTAGAGGGATGCAAAATTGCTCTTAGGAGACCAGTTAAGGAACTCATTTTAATTGCCAGTACAAAAGGGACACTTAGGTGTCTACTAATGCATAACATATCGGAGAGTATCCAAACTATATGATGAATTTAAACCATACTAAATTCCTCCTTCAATATAAACCGATATCTAATTATCTGAATATTGTTTCAGATTTAAAAAGAAGTCTTGACAAAGGTGGAAGGAACAAACCCTGATAAAACCCAATCAAGGAAATGCCTTTAATATTAAAACAGATATTTCCCAGTATTTTTGTAGAATAGGCTTCACAGCAGTTTTAGATCTAATGCTATTTAAAGACATACTGGAGTAAAGTAATGAGTTAGTTGCCCCACCAGATGAGGTGATCACATCCAGCAACTCTGTGGGCACTGAAATAAAGATTGGAAATTTTTCATTTAGCCTTTGTTTGTTTGCTTGCACCCACTGATGAACGCTGGCGAAATAGATCTCAGGTAAAGCAGATGCGTGTGCTGCTGCAGGGGAACATTGCTCTGTGCAAGACCATGTTTCTGCACTTAAAAGGAGGTTATTGAAGTCTTTGGATTCACTACAGCTCTTGTTGAAATTGTGGTAGAGTCCCTCTGGCTGGCACAGCGGAAATTGTACAGGCTCCTTGTGCTCCAGTGCAGCAGCCTGGATCCGTGAGAGAGCAGGACATACCATTTGTCATCACTGTTTTTCTCATTAGACTTCCCTCCCACTTTCAGAGGAAAAAAAAAAGGGNCTTGCCAGGTGTGCTACTCTCTACCAGAGGCATTTTTATTAAGTGTTTCAACATCAGTAAAAATCCAGATTCTCCTTGTTGAAAATTACTGTAATGATGGAAATCTTCTTTCGGATTTGGTAATGTGGTACATTTTTCACCCTCTACTCTCTTGACTCTTTAAATAGCTTTTATTAGTATAATCTATGCTCTTTATCTTGCTTCCCACACACACACAAAAAATCTCATAGACAATAG
Source organism: Edolisoma coerulescens (assembly GCA_013397115.1). NCBI lineage: Eukaryota > Metazoa > Chordata > Aves > Passeriformes > Campephagidae > Edolisoma > Edolisoma coerulescens. The sequence continues at coordinate 815,020 of VWZW01004142.1, forward strand.
AGTTCATATGCATTTATTAGATACTATGAGTTTTATTACTGCATTTCACACTAAGCTTTAAAATATGTAAAGAGGCATTGCCATCTTAGAAAAGCTGCTGCAGACTTCCTGAGTAGTGCTATTGTAATTCAGCTGGCAGATATAGTAAAGCATTTAACCTGTAGTTAATATATTAAGGCCTGGGAAAATATTAAGGCTTAAGATTCCTGTGTGGTCACCAGCTTGAAGTCTGGCCCCACCGAGTCAGACAATGTGATGTGCTTTGAGTTGCAATTGGATTTAAAACCTTTCACACAAAAGCAGTTAGGCACCTAATCTGATCTGTTTTGTTCATATTCATCTGAAATTACAGTCAGTGCTACCAGTACAAAGGGAACCTTCATTAAAAGTGACCTGTTTTATTCCCACATAATAGATACAATGTTCTACATTTCATAGATTAGTCTTTAACTTGCCTGAACTATCTCTCTTTCATGAATAGTTCACACGTGAGCTGGGAACTCTCATTTCTCTGGCATTTATTTGGAAATCACAGCTCATGATCACACCAGTGGCTAATGGTTTTATGCATCTTGTTTACATAGATTACTTTTTAAATATCACTGCTGTTCATGAGGCTGTATATTCTATGATTAACACCCCTTCTCCTCAGCAATTAAGTAATTTATCAGAAGACAGACATTACTGTACAGGACCACCACACAGTGAAAAATGAGGCTTACTTCAACAGAAGCAAGTTTTTATGTTCTATTTATTACCAGTGATAGTCTTTCTTTCTAGAAAGATAATGAGGCAGATTTTGCTTTCAATAACACTGATGTAAATGCATAATTCTGGCACATCCACAGTCTGGTTCTTCCAGATTCACATAGTCATAGCTGAACTGTATTTCTCTAGTAGAACAGATTTCTTGTCCCTGTCTGGGTCAGAACAGCTGCCCTCAGCCATGTGGCTGACTTCAAGCTTTGGGATAAAATCCTCACCTCTGGTCTGAGACACAAGTTTAGGGATTTTTAATTTTTTTTTTTTTTAACATGGCCCACTGTTTCTAATAATGTTTCTTTCTAAAAAAAGTTCCATGTTTTCTACCTCCTCAACTGATGAGAAGCAACAGAGAAACAGGAATGCTTCTGGTAATCAGAAATCTGACTCCAGGCAAACAAGCTGAACTCATTGTCAGTTTGCTACTAAAGTATGGAATTGTGAGAAAGCCATTTATTGGGGCAAATCACTGTTAAAATGATATGTGGTGAAATTCTGCTTGCAACCATGTAGCTTATCAATAAAAATATTATGTGCTTCCACATGGATTTTTTTTTTCTTTTCTCTTACTGTCATTTAAAATTCCATTGAAATATAAAGATGAAGACATTCTTCCACTCTGGAAATACTTTACAAAGCAAATCCTTGAGTACTGCCACAGACCTATGATGAAGAATCAGTGCAGATTTTCATTTTTATAATGTTTATACAGTTCTTTTCAAGATATCACTAAGAAATGGTCTGCAATAATGGGTCACAATGAAAGTTAAAGAGCAGTGATGTTGCAATGCCGTTTATTCAAATCTGCTTATTCCAGCAACTACTTTTCAGTGGCAGGTATGACTGTCCTGTGCAAATCACTAGTCAGGAGTTTCAGTGGCAGTTTGCCTATGCAAACCCGACTGATTATAATCACTGCTTCCCTCCTCTGCAGTAGAAATTTGCACTGTGACACACAATACTAGATGCTGGACACTGGCTACTATAATAAAAGTTAATTTGCAGGATGGTATGGGCTGCATTAATTCTCAATGTGGCAAAACACTAACAGTTGGCCCAACCTTGGCCCAGTGTTGTTTCATCAGCAAACTGAAAAAGGAAGTAAGTAATGAATCATATAAAAGGCTATAGATGACAAGTGTTTAGATTAGTCAAACTCACAGTAGTCTGAAGGGATATTAAACTAAGAACACAAAGCAGAGCAGCACAGTGACAGCTGAAATTCTTTGTAGCTAAAAAAAAAAAAAGAGATGAAGGCATTTACCTGGAAATACAGTTCCATTTCTGTAATAGCTTCAATAAGGAACTGAAAAAACTTCCATGAGCACCTCCTTTCTCTGCCCCACCTCCTCCAGAATACTCTATAGCCTGCTCACTAGGAAACCCTATGAAAATTATGGTTCACATTAAATGTCTACATGATACCATGTAGATAAGGGATCAAAACCCAAGCCTGTGATATTTCACTGTGGTTTAGCAGTAAGCCCTTAGACTTTAAATTGTATTTTTATGCAAGAAAAGAAAGTGCCTGTGGAGCAGGTGCATTATAAAGGGCTGCAGTGTCCACTGCAGCACCCTGGTGCATCAAGACAGCTCTTGCTGAGCCCCTGAGCTGGCATGAACAGAAGAGCACCAAACTCTTGGATCCTTTCCAGGACATGAGCAGGGTATTGCATTGCTCAGGGCATATTATGATGTGTGACAAGGCACCCAATTCTGACATCAAAAAGTAGAGTGGAGCTGCACTAAGATTTGGGGCTCCCTTTAAATCCTAGGTCCATTTCTGTATCCCATCCAAAGATACTCCTATGAAAGTCAAAGGCCCAGAGAGATAAGGAGTAATAGTAATTTCTCAAACATGATCCCAAAAAATTATACCCCATGGTGCTGCTGTTAAAAGACAGATATCCTCTACAGTTAAAAAACACGTTTAAATTGAACTCTGACTTCCTAAACAGGCTTGTGTTTCTATAAGCCATGGTCAGAACATGAAACAAACACAGCCCTAAATGTTAGTGTTAGGAATGAAAAAATATTCAGAGGACACTTTGGGCTGCTGCTCTAAACAGCACAGCTAAAATTCATAACGCACAGGAAGAGATATGGGTAATGTCTATGGATATTGTACCCTGGCTCCCCCAGGGAGTTTATACTGGTCCCTTTATTTGAAGGCTGGTTACCAAGAGAAGAGGTTTGGCATGGGACAAGCACTCAAAGCTCTGTCACCAGTTACCTGCAATTGTCTGCCACAGTGTCCTCATTCATCTGCACTAAGCAAGAGATGATTAAAATAAAAAGGGGTTTTGAGACCAAGAACCAGAAACGGAGTGGTAGAAAGACAATGGCAAACACAGAAAACTGCTTTAGTTGGAAATCTAGCAGTGATAAAAACATCAGTAAGAAAATCTTGACCGGTTTGCCCATCATGTTCCCTCTCTGAAATAGGTTTAAAGCACACACCTGATTTTTTCTAACTGAAGGCCAGTGTCCTTTCAAGCAAATAGCTTGTTACCCACACAAAAGCTATTCAGGTAGTGCAACATCTAACAGGACACCCAGCAGCAGACAATCAGTTTAACTAAGCACCCCTTTGAGAACAGCTCTTTCAAGAGAGCCAGCTGAGCTACAAAACTGCTGGGGATGAATAACATCAATGCAATTTATTGGCTTTCTTCAAATAAAGGCCTCAGTGTAAGGAAATGATTGAAGAGACAACTAAACTCTGTTAGAGTCATAATTAACAAATTATAGGTTCCATTACACATATTGGTCTATGCAACTCATTCAGGATAATGACAGAACAAGCTCTTTTTTTTTTTCCACAAAAAACATTTTATTAACATTACTTACGAATTTATATTTAGAAAATATTGTAGGTGAAATTAACTGAAATTCAGACATGACTAAAATACAAAACATAAAAGAATGTGCAAAAGTATCACCATAGGCATAACCTACCATAAGAAATACAAAAGTGCCTCAAAAGAGGGATTACTCTTTTGTAGATGAAATTTGCAGAAACTTCTGCTGGTCTGCTTTAACAGCCACTGCATTATCACAAATATCAAGATCCTTTGCAGATGTAATCAGCATAGCTCCATTAAAATCAGTAAAACTATGCTGATTAATGCCATATGAGGATCTGGAGTAACAGCAAAAATTTCAAATGTCATGAAAAAGTAATGGCTATATTTTTATTTTAACACTCAACTAGATTATTCATTGCTTTTTTCAGAGTGTTTATCAAGGCATCCCTATTCCAAATTCTCTCCTGTGGGATGAGCTGCATTTAAATTTATACTTCTTTTGCTCTTATGAAGACTTCTGAAAGCCTTGACTATGAACGTTGACTGTAAATGACAATCTATTTAAATGATAGAGCCAAAGTATGTAAATAGCAGGGCAATAAACCTCTGAACACATTTGTGAAAAGTTCCTTTTCTTTAGTAAGTAGAGGAGGTAAAAAAGTTTTTAAAAATCCATGATAGCTTTTCAGTGTTGTACTCTCCTCAGTTATGCTAACAGACAATTGATTTTTCAAATTTTAATTGATTTGCAACAGCTGAAATATTCTCTCAAGGCAGTAGTAATATTCCCCCCATAAAAACATGGAAATCTAAACACCTGTCTTTCCAAAGTATTATTGTAAAGACAACAGAACAGAAGAACAAAATGTAGGTTCATTCTTCTATTAAATGCAGTTCCTTATAAAAAAGTAAATTGCATAAAAAGCAGTTCTGAAAGACAGAACTATGTCAGTATAAAACTTTGGGAAAAATATCTTACAAAAGAAGAAAGTGGAATCAACAAAAAGTGTTTCAAACATCCAAGTGCATATCAGCTTTAAGACTTCCGGTTATACGTCTGAGATTTTTTAATCAGTTTTCTCACTATTTTTCTGTGGGATCCATTTGTTGGCTTGTTGATTCTCAGTTTCTGATTTCCTGCTAACGAAACAAAGGAAGCAGTTAGGGAAACAGCATGACAAAACTGTTACTACATTTTATTGCTTGCATTTTTTTAATGTTATGCTGTTCAAGCAGTTGTCCAATAATAACAATTGTATCAGAAACTGTAAAATGTGTTCTGCATTCCCTATTCTCACACCCTAAGGTCTCCAGTGTGTTCAGCTTTGGCACTGGAATCCTACTTTGCTGCTCTTTTCCTGAGCAGGTATCAAAGCCTTATCTAGCTGTCCTGCAGTGACACCAGAATGGAACTAAACACACGGCCATCTATCAAAAAAACCCAAACCCAACAACCAAACAAAAAAACCCCATACACAAACAAAAAACCGCAAACTATTCTTACATTTCACTGAACAGTGGGGCAAAGGTTAAAATACAGCCAGTGTTTGTGAGAGATGAAAATAAAATTATTTGCGTTTCTGCACAAAACTCATAGAAGCTACAGAATGGCCTAAAACAGTCAGAGTTAACTCCAGACGTGCTTTCAAAGGCTGCAAGAACTGTGTGAGTTCAGAAAACAAGTACTCTGCAATCTTGACTGAAAATCTTTGTCTTTATGCTACCTATTTACCCACATGCAGAGCCACTGTGGCCAGTTGCCAGTTCTTTTGCTGTCACCTCAATGCATTTGCTTTCTTTTCCAATATAAACTTTTAAAAACAAAATTAATCACAAGCCTTTTCACTCAAAACACTACAGATCAGTTTAACAAGCAGTTTTATATTTGCACAGGGAAGGTCAACTGAATTCAACGTGAGGCTCCAAAAGGTAACAGGAAAGATGCTGGGGAGGAAATAATGGAAGCAGGAGAGGAGGAGTGGCTTAAGCTGCCTGAATTATTTGCCTGATGTTGCAGTGCACTCCCAAGCTATAGAAATGAATATGCATAGCACAACATTAATTACCACTAATTATGGCCTTAACTTTGTTCTTTGGCTGTACCAAGCCTTACTGAATTGTGAAATCCACAAGTTGATGAAAAAGCTTATAACTGATACTTTACATGTGGCTATCTGGTGCTCTAGTTATAAGACAGACAACACTTTGTTACTTCTTCCACGACAACAAAAAAAAAAAGGGTGAGGAAGAGAGAAGCCCCAGGTGAATCTGGCTGGGCGTGGCAGGGGCAGTGTGGAGGTGAGATGCTGAAGAGGCAGTTTCCTTCTTCCTCTCTCCGAACACTCCAGCCTGGAGCCTGGCCCTACCACTTCACAGGTAGTAATGGATGCAAATTAGATAATCACAAGCATCTCAGATAAACTTAACATACTATTAGAGACTCTCTCATAATACAATGGCAGAGACACACTCAGACTTGTCATCCACAGAAATATTGCTGTCATGACTAACTGGCAGGCACTATTTTTATTTCTGAGGACTGTGTTCAGGGTGCAATCCTTGCCCCAGCCCTGGATTTCCAGCCCAGAACTGAAGAATCATCTCCCAACATAAGGCTTCTGACTACACAACTTCAATACTGAAGTACTCAAGCCTTGTGCATGTTATGTTTAAAAGAGAGCTACTTCTTAGTTTTTCCTTTTTTTTCGCAAAGGCAATGTACATGCTTGATACAGCCTTAATTTTTGTTCCCATTAGTATTAATTTTTAAAATACTGTGCTATATCTGTTTCCTAAGTGTTCTGGGGAACAACATACAATTATGCTTTTCTCTATTTCTCTCATTTATTTTCATATCAAATGAATTAAACTAGACTATTGAAATTTGCAACAGCTGGTACAAACATATGACTGCAAACAAAAGCACAACTGTTTTGATTTACAAGCACAGCCAGTAGCTGGTTTGAATAAAACCATTAGGAAAAATCAATTATCATTCCAAGCTTTGCCCCCACGGCCACAGAAACAGTTGACACAGCAAAACTGATGGGGCAGAAATCTTTAGTAATAGGAGTTAGGAAGTGTGAGTAGGTAACAGGGAATTGAGGTAGGGTGGTAACTTCTGAAAATGCAAAGGCAAAAAGTAAATTGGTTTCACAACTGACTTTAATCCTATTTAAAACTACCCAGAATAAAAAGATATCTTAATTAGTGGTCATGGAGGTACTGAACAGTTTAAAGTCTGATTCCTTGTGGGCTCTAGAAAATAGGCTTAGTTTTTTTGTGTGCCCTTCACTATAATTCGTTCAAACACCATGTAACCACCTCACATCACACTGATCTTGCCAGAAGGATTCAGCATTGTATTTCAATTTTCCCTGCCTTTGAAAACATTGAGCACAAAATGCAAAAAGCATACCGCTGGAGCAAGACAAGGTGAGTAAAAGAACACTGTGAACACTTGTTACTGGTATGTGGATTGCTTTACCTGCCTGTGACTGACAAAATACAAAAAAAAGAAAACAACCCTTACCTTTTCTACAGACATTGTAGCAATCCATTTCAGTGACGAAGTTGTTGGCATTTCCACCACAGCCTGTATATCTGAACTCTTTACATGATTTAGTCTTGGAGTCATAGTAATAGCGAGGCACAGAAGAGGAACACAATCCTTCATCCTTCGGGCTATAGCAGAGCAAGGGACCAGCTTGGGAAAAAAAAAAGGCCAAAGGAAAGAGAGAGAGAAATTACATAAATGTAATCTCTGTACATGGCTTCTTAAAATTGACCCTGCTATAAATTTTGTGTCTAAACTGCTCTTTTTCCCCTTGAATTGACACTATTACCCTAGACTTCAGAGACTTTCTACACCTTATTCCTGTGAGTTGTGAATTTGAGAAAGCAACAGACCATCCCAGAAAACAGGATTATTATCCCACAAGTGAAATTCATCAGCTTTCCCCATTTGTGGTACTATACATATGACAGCTAAAATTTTTATATAGTCTTATTCCATATATATAGGAATATAGCAATAATTTCAGTGGAACAAGCTCTGTAGAGAAAAAAAAGGCACAACTTTGCTATGATTTTGCCAGCAAATTCTGCTTGCAGCAAAAAGTACAAATCCAACACCTTTCCTCAAGAGCACATTTCTTTTTGCCTCAACAAAATTTTATTTTTCCTGCTGTAGACCCTTTATCAACTCATTGGAAGTGCAAGAGAAATAATTCAGTTTTCACCTAAGAAAATGCCGACAGTCTGTCATCAGCCACAAATAAATGTCATCAAGCACTAATAAAGCTCAGGCAGTGACAGCTTTTGTACATTCTGGTAGATCCTCAAAGATCCTACCTTGAACTGGATATTCATCTGGTGTTCATGTCAGAACTGAATTATAGTCACCTGCTCATAATTACCACCATTCTAATTTAAAGCTCAAATGGGGAAACAGTGAAGAGTCACATCAGGCAAAACACTTTTGTCAGAAGCAGAGCTGTCAAGTGCCAAAAACCTGAGCCACCTAACACCACCTCTCAGGCCTGAATTTAAGAAAGGAGCTTCTGCTTTATATTACAGTACCACTTCCCTGAATGTGACTGCCACAATCTCTGACACAGCTGCCTCAACACGGATCTTCAACCTTATTATTTCCCTTCAGATACACATCTCTAGAAGTAAAGAAATTGTTTGGGTATAGCTGCGGGTATATTTAAGATCACAGCGTTTTTGTTCTTTCAGTAACAGCTAAGACAACATATTAAAATTAAAGTGGACAATATAAATATCTGCTTCACACAAGTCTCCAAAAATACCACTGTATGGGTATTCAGAGGGAAATATCAAATAAAGTATCATCTTCATATTACTTTCAAACCATCTATTTTATTAAAAATTTGGAACAACCATTACTTTTTTCTGGCAGACAGTGGTCCACACAAGACTGCAAATCTCTGAAGTTGTTGCCATTTCCGTAACAGCCACCATAGATGAATTCCTCACACCTCATCGAGCTCAAGTTAAAGGCATATCTTCTTAGATAACTCCTGCAAGGTCCTCCATCAGCCTCCATCCGGCATAATTTGGGCACTTCTGCAGAAAAAATAATTTCATCCTTTGTAAAGTCATCCCTTCACGCTTCACATAGAGAACAACATGGTAGTGTAGACAAAACACTATTACTTGGTTGCAGGCAAGTCCCAATTTGTCCCATCGGCATTTTACTCGAGGAATCCAATGCATTGATTAGCAAGTAGCTGCAATATTAAATCACATTTAAAGTACTAATAGATACATTCCACACATCATCTCCGGGCCAATTCACGCCGGATTTTCTGCCTAAAATTGACATCAGCAAGCAGCTGCAACAAGCAGGAGGGACATCAGTTGGACTCAATCATCTTAAATGTCTTTCCCAACCTAAACAACTCTATGTTTCTAAGACTCTACGACGCATCGAGGGGATGCAAAGCGCCCCGCAAGCCACGCAGCCTCCCCAGTGTCCCTTCCAGCCCCCTGCCACCCCCGGGCCCCCTGGGGCACTGCCGGTCCCTGGACTCACTCTTGATGGTCCAGCAGCTCTTCTCGCAGTCGTCGAAGGTGAGGAAGTTGTTGGCGTTGCCGTAGCAGCCCCCGTAGGTGAACTCCTGGCAGCTCTGCGTGTGCCGGTCGTAGTACCAGCGCGGCACCAGGGCGCGGCAGGGCCCGTCGTCGGGGGGCAGCAGGCAGGCGCGCTGCTTCTCTGCGGAGACACCAGCCACCGGGGCTGAGGCCACCGTGCCGGCGGAGGCAGCCCCGGCCCCGCGGGGTCCCACCGAGGGCCCGCTCCTACCTGTGAGGGGGCGCTGGGCCAGCGCGGCGCAGGCCAGCGGCAGCAGCAGCGCGNGGGCCGGGCGGGGGGCGCCGCCGGGGCTGGCTCCCCGCAGGGCTGCGCCGCCCGTAGCCCAGGGGCCTCCTTCCCGGGGCTGCGGGCAGCTGGCTGGGGTCCACCCCCCGCCCCACTCACATTACGGGATGATGCTCAAAGAGCATTTCCTGTAAGTTACGGCGAAATCCGGAACAGGTCACTTAGCGAAAGCCCCCTCTCTCTCCCCACGTCGTCGTCGCCCCCCCCCGAGGCCACTCCCTATTCAAAAGCTCCGGGTAGAGGGCGGTGGGACGCCGAAATCAAACGCTGAGCCTGCTGCAGGTCCTGGTCCGGCCGAATCGAGTACAGGCTGCTCAGCGAGTGCCGTTGAGACGAACGCGCGGCATTAGTTTACCTCCGTTGTGTGAAACGCTGACGAACTTGAGAAAATCGAGGCATCGTCAGAGGGCTTGGACTCTGGGGAAACCCGAGGGATAACACCTCTGGCCAGTGCAAAGAGAGATGGATTTCAGGAAATATCATGACCTGGTTTATTCTGCAGATTTTAACCCCGCCAGGCAATGGGGTGTAATCTGTGGGAGGAGGGGGTGTGCAGCAAGAGCACACTTTCCCTCTCTAATCTATTAGAGACATTACATTAATTAGTGTTTACCCCAGATTGAAGACAGTAAGAGAGATAAGAGTGGATGCAAATTAGGAGTGTTCTCCATAGATAACGACAAACTAATCTGATCTCCTATTGTTCTTCTCTGCTCACTTTACAGTGACACTGGGCCGCAGTCCTGCAGGCAGGCACTGCCCTCGATGGGTTGCAATACGGGGCCCTGGAAATCTGTGGCCTGCAGGAAAGAAGCCACAGTCTATACGGGTTGTAAGGATGAGGAACTTCAGAGCACCCTGAATGTTTGAACTGACTTTCTCTCTACGGCTTCTCTGCTTTCCTTATGTCGTGGACGATTACAACCTAGTTTTCTGACATAGTTTTATTTTTCATAAAGGCAAGAAAGGAGCAAATCTAATCCCTACCCAACCTAAGTGACTTCTGAAAGGATATGAATGGCACCTCTTTCCCTTCTTTTTCAGAACTACTCCTTTTTTCAGAATATCCAGTACCTAAAGGGTAAGTGGGTGCTTTAGTGACAAGAAAATAAACCCTGGTGCACCTTGAGTCATCATGAGGGAACATATCTGCTGTGCTTTAGAATCTTATAGCTACAACTGTTACTAACAGGTGTCCTCATTTTTAGGGACTTTGTTCAGCTTCTTAGGCAGAGCAGCTATATTAAAGCTTGTGTCCCTCCAGAAGAAAAGAACAAACAAACAAAAAAACCACTTACTTTTTCTATTTCCAAAAGAAAGCAAAATGTCATCTTTCTAATACTGGGAAACTAAAAAGTGAAGTGAAGTGAAACTTAAGAAATAAAGTGATTTTATTATGTTGTTCTTCAATATGATGTCCTAGACTGATGTCCTCTAGTTTTCATCACATTTTTTGGAATTGCAAAGAACGTAATTGAAATACCACTTTAAACAATGGCAGCAAAGTGAATGCTGTAATGCAAACACCATTTTCAATATTTTCCATTTCCTCTGTGCACAGACATATATAAATCAAAGTCTGAGTTAAAGCCACCTATTCATCAATGCTGCTATTCAGCTTCTCCTTTGCTATAACTAAGATCAGGTAAATATCTGTAAAAATATATGAACCACAGTAAAAGTTAGCACAGCAAGTCCGTTACTGACTGCCATCTGCAGAGCTAGTCATGTCAGCAGACAGGCCAGCGAAGGCTTTCCATTACAGAGCTATGGATACCAAGTTCTTCCCACCCCAGCCATGTCAGTGGTGTGCCAGAACCCACTTTCAGCTCACTCCCACACCCTACACCTGCCACCACCACATCACGTGCTCTCTGCCTCTCCACACCACAAGGTTGCTGCTCCCACCAACAGCCCGGGCTCCTCTGAGACTCTGGCCAGTCAGCTCCTTCCACCTGTTTTGACTGGCCCAGGACCAGCAGCTGGTGGGGTTTGGGAATGCAGCTGTCAGTGTAGGTTATGGGGATGTAGAAAGTGCATACCAACAGCTGGGGAGGGGGAGATAGTACCCAGAGGGAGAGGAAGAGAAACTGATTTTAGTGAACTGACTAAAGTAAAATGAATACAAACCCCAAGAGCACTATAGGAGCAGTGCTGGAGAAGATGTAAATCTTACGTGCTGCTGACAGCTGCTTACATCTGGTGAGTAGGGAGAGGAGGAGAAAGAAGTGTGTTTAATGGGAAAAAACAGAGGAGGAAAGAGGGAGAGCTAACTGCCTGTAAAGGTCTTTGAAGTGACAGATAACAGAAGGACTACAAGCCCATTTTAATGGCCTGCAGCTATGTTCAGTGTCAGGGGTCCTGAATTCTGCTTCCATTGCTATTGTAGGAAAGCAGCTGCTAGGATGAGATGCTAGGTGCTGTACAAACATGCATGGAGGGACCACTCTGTTCCTAGCATGGAGGGACCACTCTGTTCCTAAAAGCATAGAACCATATTTGGGATCTAGACCCCAAAACTGTATGCAACCACAGGAGAAGAATTTCCTAACCCTTCTTGCATCTTCTGAATACATCGCTTCCCTTACATTGAGTACTCCACCTCAACACCTGTCATAACTCCATGTGTCCAGAGACCCTTGGTGCAAACCAGGCACAATAACCCTCTCATACAGAGCTGCAATTCTGCTTTGCGGACATTCCTACCAAAAAGTTGCTGTGTGGCATTGACGGGCTGGCCGCCTGTGGGTGCACTTGATATGGGAGTGGTTCCTTCCCCTCTCTGCTTAGTCCAGTTCATCTGTAGTTGTGATGCACAAGTATTCAGGAATGTACCCATGCACACCACCTGCTTCTTAGCCGCTGGGCAGAAGAACACAGAGCCCAAGGATGCTGGTGGCACAGAGCACGAGTCATTTCTATGGCTGGGAGGTGCATGAGGAGAAGGCGATGGGGAGAAAGATCTCGCTGCTGGGCCAAAAGCCCCAGTCGAGCTCGCTGCTCTTGCCCGGCACCGGTATTGTGGAGGGTGAGGCCGGGGAGGTCAGCACAGGAGGGTCTTCCAGCTCCCGGCTCCTGCTGGGACGGCCGGACCTCCCTGTGCAGGCAGTGCCGATGTCAACGCCCCGGCAGCGGGGCCGGGCCGGGCGGCGGGCTCTAATCCGGTCAGGGGGGATTAGCGGGCAGGTTTAAAGGCCGGAGCGGCGCGGGGAAGGGGTGCGGGCGCGCCGGAGAGGAAGCGGCCGCCACCGAGCAGCGGGGCAACTCGGCCGGCAGCGTGTGAGTGAGCCCGGGGGCGGGCCGGGGGCGGCCGTCCCACAGCCCCGCCACCGCCCGGGGGCTCCGGCCCCGGCGCCCTCGCTGCCCAGACGTAACCTTTTGTCCTCACTCCCTGCGCGCTTCGGTAGTGTAGACGATGCCAGCCATCAACATCGAGGACCTGAGCGAGAAGGACAAACTGAAAATGGAAGTGGAGCAGCTCCGGAAAGAAGTGAAGCTGGAAAGGCAGCCGGTGAGCGGGCGCGGAGAAGGGGCCCGAAGCTGCCCGGCGGCGGCAGGGCCGGGTGCAGAGCGGGGAGCAGCCCGTTCCTCCCCGGGCGGCGGTGCGGGGGCTCGAGCGGCGGCCCCGGGCACGTCGGGCGGGCGGCGGGGCCGGGAGCGGCAGGGGCGGCGGGGGTGTGGGAGCC